>CM056581.1:98852295-98904795 GCA_029721435.1 Gymnothorax reevesii | reverse complement strand
TTTAGCTCCTAAGATGCTTCCCCAGCTTCAGCCATCTTTCTCTTTGTGGAGAAGAAAGATGGAGGACGGTACCCCTGCAGCAATTATCAGGAGCCGAACAAAGTCACAGTGAAATACCAATACCCCCTCCCTCTAGTCCCAAGAGCTGTAGAGCAGTTCCGGGGAGCAAAGTACTTTAGGAAGCTCATCCTGTGTAGCGCCTACAACCTAATCCATATCTGTGAGGGAGATGAATGGAAGACAGCTTTCAGTACCACCTTTGGCTACTACTAATACTGTGTAATGCCATACGGGCTGTTTAACGCCCCTTCCATGTTCCAGTTCTTTATTAACGACATGCTGTGAGACATGCTCGGATGTCACATCATCACCAACATAGGTAACATCCTAGTATACACTCCAATCTACCCGGAGCATATTCATCACACGAAAAAGGTGCTCGCCCATCTGTTGGATCACCAGCTCAATGTAAAACCCGCAAAATACGTCTTTCATCAAACCGCCATCTCCAGCCTTGGATATGCGATTGAGCCAGAGGGAGTGGCTATGGAGAAATGGAAGATCGCAGCAGTAGCAGATTGGACCGTCCCACGAAACGCCTAGGAGCTCTGATGCTTCCTGGGGCCCGCAACATTGCTCATCAGTGGTGTACAAATGGAGTACGAAAGGCCTGCCCCAGCTCCTGCATTCCTTTTTACCATTTCTTGCTCATCATTATTCCATTAGCCCAGTTTGCTGACATACCCCTCTCTGTCTCAATCCCTTGCGAAGTCTCTTTTGTTACTTGCCTGCTCTAACTCAAAGCTATCTGGCCTCACACTTGCGTAGTTATCGTGTATGCCCATCTTATATTTACCTTTTGTCGTCCGTTTGTCTAGTCCTGACTGTCTAGCATCCCCGTCTGCTCTGGCTGTTAGTAAAAGATGAAAACGTAAAAGAATCCTACCTTCGTATCTGAATCCTGTCCTTAAATCCTGTTGTGCACATTCAGGGCCCATTATTTGGGGATTTAGCATTGCGTAAGAGATGTTCCCCTGCAAAAGTTGCTATCTTGCACTCCTGCCTATATCCCTAAAATGCCAGCGCTACCCGTTATATTTTGCAGAGGCGTGGATTGGGTGTTACGCCTGTTAAATCAATCGATGTGCCAGGAGCCGCTGCCTTTAGGAGCAGGCTGCACTATCCCAAATCCTTAAACCGAAACCCTTGATGGAGAGAGGAAGATCGCCACGTTTCTCTGAAGACAAAATTAAATTGCTCGTGCACGAGGTCAAATCCAGACCGGGGAGGGTCTGTTTTTGTTCAGTTAATCATGAATTTTTTTATTATGATTGACATTGACATATTGTTTAATGTTTATTATGTAATAAATAAAAAAAAATCAAGCCCATCCTTTTTGAGATGGAAACTTCAAAAGAAAAAAACAAAAAGAAAAAATTGTGTTTCGCCATGCACTTCCAACTCCCTCTCCTGTCTGAAATGAAGCATAGAACAAAATCCCATTCTAGAAAAATAAAATTAGGTCTATGCACTGGCACTCAGCGACGTAACTTTTTTCCAGTGAGAGCGGCAATTCAGAACTCTTCAGCGAATGAAGGTAATTCTGGTGAGAAGTACGTGGTTCCGTCCGTTTACATTTTCCAATCGGACAGCTGTCTATTATTTACAGCAAGTTGCGTGACCGTGCTGCAAAAACAGGTGTGCGTAATTGTCGCCGAAATTACCTACATTCGCAAAGGAGTTCTGAAATGCTGCTCTCGTTGGAAAAAAGTTACCGTTGCTGAGTGCCAGTGCAAAGACCTATTTATAATTAAATTATTTTGCTGTACTGACAGTAGCCCATTATTTTGTCGCTGTGAGATCACATGGGGGAGAGAAGCCGTGTCTTCAATTGCCACTTGATTATTCTTCAATTGGAAAATGTGTTAATAAAGGAAAACCATCTAGAATTAGCCAGGACTAATTGTAGTCAATAAAGGGATGGATATTTTCCCCCAAATTTTCAGGTCTAGCACCATACCAGATATTATATATAATATATATAATTATTATATATTATATCTTATAATTATATACTATTATAAAAAATGATTGGTGCAAAATACAAAAAATATAGACTTACCTGAAAGGCCCAGGTAGTTGGTGCGCTGGCAGTACACGCGTTCTGGGCTTCTTCTATTATTTTACCGGCGATCAAGGCAATTTAGTACTATCTCTGCCATTTTCTCAGGGGTTCAACTGAGGCTAAAGTAAGGTGGCTTTTTATAGGAGACTTAATTTGGGAAGTGAAGACGCATGTGCACGTCCGCATGTGTCCAAGTGGACGCGCATTGAAGCCGCCTGGGCGCGCTCTTGTAAAAGCCCAAATGCGTAGCGAGTGGTTTGGGGGCCCGCTATATGCTTTCCCGAACATGAGTGGTCAAGATAGCAATTTTAGGGAAAGCGCATAAACACGCTCATGGGCACACCTCCAGGCTCAAATAAGGGAGTCGGCATAATGCATAGCGGGTAGTGTGGCTGCAAGATACGGTTTAGGGATAGTGGAAGCAGCTAAATGCGTAATTCATGGGTAGCGGGTAGTGGCAATGGGTAGGGCAGTGTGAAAGATAGAGCCCTCAGTGTGCATCATTACACTGATGCTGTCATCAAATTTGAAACCGTCCACCCATCTCATCCATCCGTTGTCTTCCGCTTATCCAGGGCCGGGTCACGGGGGTAACAGGCTAAGCAGAGAGGCTGAGACCCCAAGAGAGAGAGAGACCCCAAGTCTTTCCCAGCCCAGCTGGGAGATACAGTCCCTCCAATGAGTCCTGGGTCTGCCTCGGGGCTCCTCCCAGTTGGACATGCCTGGAAAACCTCTAAAGGGAAGCGTCCAGGAAGCATCCAAACCACTTAAACTGACTCCTCTCAACGCGGAGGAGCAGCGGTTCTACTCTGAGCCACTCCCAGATTGCCAAGGTCCTCACCCTGTCTCTGAGGGTCAGCCCAGCCACCCTATGGAGAAAGCTCATTTCAGCTGTTTGTATTCTCGATCTTATTCTTCCGGTCACTACCCAAAGCTCGTGACCGGAGGTGGGGGCTGGAACGTAGATCAACCAGTAAATTGAGAGCTTCGCTTTTATGCTCAGCTCCCTCTTCACCACAACGGACCGGTACAACGCCCGCTTCACTGCAGACGCTGCAGCGATCCGTCTGTTAATCTCACGCTCCGTCCTACCCTGACTCGTGAACAAGACCCCAAGATACTTGAACTCCTCCACTTGGGGTAAAAAATGACCCCCACCGGAAGGGGACAGCCCACCTTTTTCCAGGAGAGAACCATGGCCTCAGATTTGGAGGTGTTGATCCTCATTCTGGCTGCTTCACAATCAGCTGCGAACCGCTCCAGTGTGCGTTTGAGGTCACAGCATGATGAAGCCAACAGGACCAAATCATCTGCAAACAGCAGAGATGAAATCCTGAGGCCACCAAACTGGACACCGTCCAAACCTCGGCTGCGCCTTGATATCCTGTCCATGAAAATCATGAAACCAGAAAACATTTAAGTTTACACCTTAGAATATCAAAAAATGTGTTGTGCTATTGTTTATAATTTAACTAGGTTGAATTGGGTTGAGAAATTATCCATCCATCCATAATCTATACCGTTTCTCCCTGACTGGGGTCACAGGAGAGCTGGAGTCTATCCCAGCTGACTGTGGACGAGAGGCAGGAGGACACTCTGGACAGCTGGCCAATCCATCTCAGTGCAGACTCACCATTCACACATCATTCACTCACACACGCATACCTATTGGCAACTTAGAGTCTCCAATCAGCCTGACATGCATGTTTTTGGACTGTGGGAGGGTACTGGAGTACCGCGAGGAAACCTACCCAAACACAGGGAGAACATGCAAACTCTGTTTTAATTTTATCTAAATTATATATGCACAATGTACATATTCTTTTAACATTGTACACAATGCAAACTATTCCTAACCCAAGGGAGTTTACAGAGACTAATTTTCACTGTCTGTTCAGATGCATGTTTTAACTCTTAAGAATATTTTGTCATGTTTAAATGCAGCTTTGCAGTGTTTTTGTCACATGATGACAAGCCCTGTTAAATGCTTTCAAAAACAACAACAGCATTGTTAATTCATTTTCTGAAATGATACCGCAACATGTCAAGGCTCTCACAGTGAGTACACATTATTTATACAGTACATAAATTATGTCACCGTCTATTTTTGTCTGAGTATGTGAGTTGAAGACTTATGAAATCAGTAGCAGTGTCATGGGTTGGTCCCACCGGCAGAAGGCTGGAAGCCGGCGGGCACTAGGACCATGGACCCAAAGAGTGAAAGGGACTCAAACGCACAGGCTGATTAAAAACCAAAAACCTTTGATAAATATTTAAAGACAATCAAACACAAGAGGATCAGCTGCACAAACCCAGCTGGGCTTCAGAACCAGAACACTGCTGCACCTTCAAGGCACAGCCAGCCGTTAAACAACAAGCCTTCACCTCCACCTCAACGAGCCACACCTGTTGCCCATTAAGGTAGAGGTGAAGCATGCAACAGGGGGGAGGGACTGCAGGGCAGCACCACCACAAGCAGTGACAATTAACTGCCAACCAGAAGAGACAATATGAGAATCTTTGATAGAATACATGTGCAATTAGTGTCAACGGCTGAAATCAAGAAAATGAAATCAGGATATCAATGCTGCACTGACAAGCTGCTCACCTCTGTCTAACAGTAGCCCTGCCCAAGTACTATGATTATATTTCTCAGGAAAACACATAACAGTGTCTTATTCAAAAATACAATGGTATATTCATACCATGAAATTGACATTGGTTTAAAATTTTAGAACCATATTGAACAGTTCAGAGAGTCACAAACTTCGAGATACACTTTGTGAAGACCAATGTAATTTTTACAATTCTTAGGTCATGCCAGTGGTGGGAAATAGAAATTGTGCCAGTGAACCAGGGCATTTGAATCATTTATATGTTCATCAAACATAATTGAAATACCAAAGGGTAGCTTTCAAAAATGCACCAATGCTAACTTCCATAGTTGGAAGCATTGACTGTATATGGTCGAACTGTGTTGCTAACATAGTTAGCATCTGTGCTTTCGGGAAACAGACTCAAGGCGTTGATGCTTCCAAGTTATTTTCTCGGACGTGAGCACATTCCATTCAAAATTTGGTTCCTGTTCTGTAAAAAGGAAAATAAAAAGTCCTCACTTTGCAGAGTGCGGAACTGACTTTGTATTTCTGCTGAGGTCGAACTTGAGGATCTGACTTCATAGCGAGAGTCTTATGCAGTAGTGCTTTAGTGCCTGACACAGTGTGTGACACCTGAATGTCTTCCTGCAGGACCTTGCTGAGCCAAGCAGTAACACCTGCGTCACAGGAGTGCACCTGTGTACCTGTGACATCTGAGTGCACCTGTAAACCTGTGTCATAAGAGTGCACCTGTGTACCAGTGACCTCAGAGTGCACCTGTGAACCTGTGTCATAGGAGTGCTCCTGTGTACCTGTGACATCAGATTGCACCAGTGAAACTGTGTCATAGGAGTGTACCTGTGACATCGGAGTGCACTTGTGAACCTGTGTCATAGGAGTGCACCTGTGTACCTGTGACATCAGATTGCACCTGTGAACCTGTGTCATAGGAGTGCACCTGTGTACCTGTGACATCAGACTGCACCTGTGAAACTGTCATAGGAGTGCACCAGTGTACCTGTGACATCAGAGTGCACCTGTGTACCTGTGATATTATACTGCGCCTGTGTACCTGTGACATCGAAGTGTACCTGTTTACATTTGTACAATTGTGTACATTTGGCAGTGCATTGTGCAAACATTTTGAAAATGTTTTGTGATTTTGTGATTGGCAATTTGTACAGTGTATTTTGGTAGCTTTATATAAACGTCAAACATATCCCGTAAATCAATGTTTTTTAACAATTCTGAGCATTTACAGAGAAATATTCTTTTGATATATTATGGAGCCATATTACTCCCAGATTTATATTTTCACAGGAGCAGACTGGCAGGAGCTGCTCACCAGCTGATTGTCAATTCTAATCCTGCCCTAGTTACTGCTCTCCGGAGACCATGATTGGGTAACAGAGAGGAATAGGATTTCACACCAGATGAGCAGAGTGTCTCTTCAAATAAAACTTGAAAGAGATGTGCATACACTCACTGAACGTAAAAAAGGTACAGAATTTGCCTGAATAGTAAAAATATTCTTTTTTTGGGGCGGTACCCTCAAAGTTGTACCTTAAGCAAATAATGCATAATTCATTTGTTCACATTTTTTTAATCCAATTAGCGAACCTGTCATGGTTATGGTTTTTGATCATGTTTATGTTCATGTTCTGTGTTATGATTTTGTCTTTTATTTATTCTTTTTTGTTATAGCAATTCACAGGTTTTAGTTCATTCCATTTCTCAGTTCCATTGCACTTGTCTCCCCTGTCTTGTGATCTAGTTGGTTCAGTCCGTCTCCCCGGTCTGTGTGCTCACCTGCTTCAGATGATTTCAGTGGTACCTGGTGTTTAATATATTCCTTATATCTCGTTTACTTCCTTCGCCTTACTGTTCTGATTACTAACAAGACTAATATTTGTATTTTGTTTCATAGTCTACTAACCCAACTAACCCATGTATATAGATTACTAACTCACTAATGAGCACTCTAGTTGAATCTGTGAAGTTGCACCACTACTAATTAGTACTAATTCTCTCTCAGCAATCGCCCTGTTCGAGTCTCCGGCTCTTGCTCAGCTTTACCCGTCTCCCCCTGCGTTTCTGCGAGATCTCTCGCACATGCTTAATTACTTTCCTGCACTCATTGTCTGTGCACTTAGAACTCCCTGACCGGAGCTGTTTTAATGTCATTGGCTCTTTGTGTGATTCCCGTCCGTGTCTTCGCTTTCATCAATTTTCGTGGTTAGGATTTCCCTCATGTGTTCCTCCCAATGTAATTAGTCTGATCCAGCTCACCTGTTCCCTGCGTAGCATGTGACTTCCCTCTCATTTATTTCGAGTCCTCACTGCAGTTCTGACTTTGTCACAATGTTGATCAATATTCCTTTGTGCAGAGCCTCTCGTTTGCCATAGAGTATTGGTTTCCTTCGACTGTTTCGTCCGACCAAGATTCTTGCCATTGCCTTTTTTGTTTTGTTTTGTCTTCCTGGATTTCGACCCATTTTTGTATGACCACGATTCCTGTGTTTGGATGCCCTGTGTATGACCCACTGCTTTGTTTACCAACTACAACTTTTTGCCTGCCGTCTATGTATCGTTGCTCTTCTGTCTTTCTGGTTCTGACCCCTGCCTGTCTAGTCGACTGTTTTTGGATTTCGTATTGTGGCTTGGCAATTCCTGTGTTTTTTGGCCCTGACTTGGAACTCATTAAAGACATATGTTTTTTGGATTTCCCTCTCTTGCGTGTGGTTCCTGAACGCACCATCACAGAACCAACTTTTACAAGTAATTACCTATTTGTAAACTTATTGAACCTTCTGAGTAAATTTAGGATATAGGTATTTTCTGTTAATAAAAAAAGACACCTTTATTTCTGACAGTACAGAACAGCACAGTCTCCATCACTCGTCATATAACAGCAGTTCAAAAGAAAGTCCATAAGCACAGTGAAGGGAGCCTTTAAAAAGGACATGATAGTTAAGTACAGTGTTTCCCAAACTTTTTTCTCTTGCGGCACTCTGGTAACCATGAGAAAATCCTCCGGCACATCACCATATTATAGTGTTCCGCTCGCACTACCCACCCCGCAGCGGGACTGAGTGACGAGACAACCGCTGGAGCTTTCCAACCAGGTTTCAGGCTTTTATGCAATCATAAAATAAATGACTAAAAGACTCATTTTAATTTTGACTGAACGCACACTTAACATCAATATCACAAATACAGAAGTGCAAATATTCAAAATCGAATCTGAATATTGTATAAATGTTAAAAAATGTTGCAAATAGTAAAGCAGTACGAACGCTGCATGTTCGTGAAGCCTTGAGTCTTTTGTTTGAGAATACTGTATACACCTCACCTTTGTACTTTTAAACTTGTATGTGACCGGTTTTTTTTTTTTATTTTTTTTTTATTTAAAACATATTTTATTGCCAGAGCACAAAACAATCCTGACCCGAACAACCCAACTATGATTGGCCAAAACCCACCAGTTTGGCAGCTAATCACGGCCGCATGCTCCCCAACATAACCAATAAATGGCTGGCAATAGCGACATAAAAAGTCAAACACCCCCGTCGTAACAATATCATGAATTAATGAATGGATGCTATTTCTTTGGTAATACAAAAGACAATTATAATAATTTAATAGATAATTAAAAATATCAAACCTCATGAAAATATTTTGTTTTATTATTTCACCATATCAGTGAACTACTTATATTGGTGAACTACATTTAATGTGAAACCTGTTTGCTTGGATGAATATAAAGCAGGAATTCTGGCTGGTACTGATGAGAGACAAACCCTGCTCTATATCTGCCAACATTTCTCCGATTCGTCTGCCAATTATAGCCAATTGTTTGAGAGAGGGACCTTCGATATTTCATTGGCAGCATTTTGACCCAACATAGTCCCAACGTCATGCTGGCAGGATAAGAGATTCGGCAATTGTGAGGGACGTCTTTGATTTTGCTACTAGTTCTGCGACCAGGGGGGCTATACTATGAAGCTGGCTTTGTGACTAAGTCTAACTTTAAGCTAAATTAAAACCCGGAGCAGCTCCTTTTACATTAGTCCATGTTCCAAATTTGAAGAGGTTCCTGGTTTTACTAAGTGCTGAAGTCAGGCTTAATCAAAAAGCCCAGCTGCGTAGTATACCTCCCTGATAGCGAGCTCCGAATGCTTTTTCTGACACGGTTTTCATCTTAAAACTTACTTGTTTGTTCGTCCGGCTTCTCAACTGCATGAAATATTCACAGTCTTTTTTACGAGAGAAGGGTGTTTGGTTGAAATGTGTCTTTTTAATTTATTTGGCACCATAGCTTCGTTTGCCAGCTTTTCGCCACAAGCAGGATGCAGTGGTATTGGGGAAGCGGGATCTCCGGTGAATGTAAACCCATAAGTCAGATATTCCTCCCTGTAAAGTCTGCTCACCACTTTTCTGGCCAGCGCAGCAAGAGAGAGGAGGTTCAGGGTCTTAGGCGGACGGCCTTTTCGAGGTTTTGGTCAGGATCAGGAATGCATTCATTTTTGTTGTTTCGTTTCAACTAGCCTACGCCGCTGTTTTAGCTGAGTTTTACCAGGGAATTTTTATATTTTCGCGGTAGGCAATGCATGATTTGCCAATTTTCAGAAGGAATTGTAAATAGGCTTTTTAATCAAATGAATTGATAATGACATAAATTATCATTATTATTATTATTATTATTATATCATGTAAGTTCAGCCGTTTTATATCATTAGCCTCTCAGGAAAAAGACAGTAAGTAGGTTTTTTTCGGCGTACCTGGGAAGCTCTCACGGCACACAGTTTGGGAGACACTGGTTTCGAAAATAAACAGAAGACATCATTTATGAAAAACAACATAAATGGCATGTTGCGATTCCCCTTTGCCATAACTGTGACAGACAGTGCATTATCAGATAGATAATGTTCCATAGCCAGTGTCCACAAATGCAATTTACTGTCATCTGGAAACTATATTTGAGACACTAGAACTAGAATTATTTAAATGTACTGTGCTGTCAATGATAGTAACTATAATAGGAATTCGACAGCACAGAAATCTGGGAAACAGACACCCATTACAATCAATTATTTACACTGCCAGGGTTCTGCGAAATTGCTCCATAAGCCTCGTCTTGAAGGAACTTGCACGCTCATTTATAACAAATTTTACCTCTCAGAATTCTGACAGTCCAGAAGTCAAGATGATGGACAAGATTTTTCCTGCCACTTAAAACCTCAGACCGTAACGTAACAGTCTGAAGTAATTGGTCTGTGGTTTAAATGGTTTCCATAGTTTCACATTTTTGCTGTCAGTCATATGAACGCTGGCACTGATTCCCACTGATTTAAAACAGTGGTTATTACACTCAGTTCTTAATTGGCTATTAATTCCATGAGTTATGGACACACGGTCTCCTTGATAAGGCCTGTCTATTTATTTGTAATGAAGGATTTACAGAAAAACAACACCACATTGCATGATTAAAAAACAAAAAACAAAACAAAAAATAAATAAATCTGCTGATTTCCTAAAAAGATCTCATATTATCTAATTTGAGGACGCTGAATCAAAATATGCAAGTAAAAAGTTTTTTTAACGTACAGTGTTTTTTTTTTTTTTTTTTGACTAGATAAGAATGAAGATTTTTCTTATTGTAACACATTTGTGTTTATGCAAAGAGAGACATCCACAGCAGAAAACATCTGGATCAAGTTTGCAGTTCTATCTGTCTGTGGCTGTATTACTACACCGGAAACCAGGACTGGGCATAAAATAATGTCTTTACAATCATTAAATTTTGTGTAAATCATCTGAGAACTGAACAAATATAACCCAATTAGAGAAAAAGTTGAGAAGAAGTGTAAATTGTGAATAAAATCAACCAAAACCATCCACAGATGCCACCTAAAACTCTATCATGGGTCAGTCCATGTCAAATCACCCAATACAGAAAAAGCTGGTTGCTGCACCATTTTCAAATTTAACAAGCTTTCACTAACTTAAAGATAATGCCAAAAGAACATACCATGCAAAATTTTAGATCTCTAACTCAAATAGTTTTCCTGCAAAATAGTTTTTACATTTTGGCAATTTAGGCCTGAATATAGGCCTGTATATAATAGTGCTTTAGTACACTTAGTACATTTCCTGAGGTTATCCTATGAAATCCAAACTATTCAGTCACACTGATGTACCACTCTAAGTAATATATAGTGATTATGGTAAGAATCATCAATTACCGATAATGGCTTACAAAATGTGAAAAAAATTCTATGATACTGTGATGGGGAAAACTTGCAATTATTATGTGGAAACAGCCAAATGATCGATGCTTCCCTGCACAAAGTTTCATATCCCTGCCACCTGTGCTACACTGGCTTCTGGCCTGTCGAATTTTGGCAATTTTCGATAATTTTGACCCTGATAAGAAACTCAGCTGATTATATCTTTGCAGATAATGAAGCTAAGGGGCTCTAATTTGTTAAAATACTGCATAATGTTGTTAAGAATGGAACTGGAGGGTATTATAGCAGGTATGAGCACTATTTCTTGTTTTTTAGGGTTTCTAAAACTCATTTGCGAGCTTATTTTTCGTAAATTTGAGCATTTTTGACAAGCTCCAGTAGCTACTACACACTAGCTAGAAGACTAGGAAGGGTTTTATTTGACAAGCTACTTATAGAGAACTTGCATGTCAAATTTGGTGTTGCTATGTTGCCTAGAAGTTGAGATACAAGCACTTCATTTTCTAAAAAAACCCTCTAGGATTAGGGGGGGCTGGTTCAGGCCTAAATTGCTGAAACTTAAAAACTATTTTGCTTGAAAACTATTTTTAATTAGATTTTGGCATTATCTTTAAGTTAGTGGAAGCTTGTTAAATTTGAAAATGGTGTCGCAACCACCCCTGGGTGATTTGACATGGACTGACCCTCGTGCAAAAAGGAAGCCATTGTTGAGCATGATCCAGAAGTTCCGCTGTGTTCTGTGGGCCAAGGCTCATTTAAAATGGACTGTAGCAAAGTGGAAAAGTGTCCTGTGGTCAGACGAGACCAAATTTGACATTCTTGTTGGAAATCATGGGCGTTGTGTTCTACGGGCTAAAGAGGAGAAAGACCAGCCCTCCTGTTATCAGATCACTTTAATAGATAATATATTTACAAATATAATGGATGATAACATTAAAAGTGGGTTATTAATCAATGATATCAGTGATCATCTACGTTTTTGCTGCTTATGATTGTAATTGCAAGGGCAACAGAATCAAAAGTAACATAATGTATAAAAGAATCCGTACAGAGAAGACATTAAATATCTTTAAAAATGAGTTGCTAAAGCAAAATTGGAATATCATATATGAAGAGACTGATGTTAACAAAGCATATGAAACATTTTTACAGATATTTAAAATACTATATGATAAACACTGCCCAGTAGTACAATGTCACATGAAACGAAACTACACAGGAAGACCATGGATGACTAAAGGGCTACAAAATTCCTGCAAAAAAAAGAATGCCTTATATCGAGAATTTATTAAGCATAGAACTATTGAAGCAGAAAATAAATATAAAAAATATAAAAATAAGTTAACCAATTTAATGAGAACGTGTAAAAAAGAGTACTTTAGTAATAAATTATAATATAATAAAAATAACACAAAAGCGTTATGTAGTACACTAAACAGTGTAATTAAAAATGAAAGAAAAAACATGATCAATATCCTCAGTATTTCATAGTTGAAGGAAGCTGTGTTAAGAAAATGAAGGATGAAGCAGATGGATTCAACTCTTTTTTTGTAAATATTGGACCAAAACTGTCAGAGTAAATAATGGTGGAGGGAACAGAAATTGATCCTACAGACTAGGTTGAGAGGAATAATAGTTCAATGTTTTTAACAGCTGTAGAAGAAAAAGAAATTTATGATGTAGTCAAAGGATTTAAGAACAAAAACAGTATGGATTGTGATGATATTGACATGTTGACTGTGAAGAATGTTATTGATGGTATTACTAAGCCACTTATGTATATTTTTAACCTGTCTTTTCAAAATGGGTTATTTCCAAATAAGATGAAAGTAGCAAAAGTTGTTCCCATTTACAAAGCAGGCGATAAACACTACTTCACTAATTATGGGCCGATATCAGTGCTTTCCCAATTTTCAAAAATATTAGAAAAAGTATTCATAAAACGATTTGATGGTTTTTTTGAGAAACACAAGTTGTTAACAGACGGTCATTATGGATTTAGAAATAATAGATCGACAGCCATGGCACTGTTAGAATTGGTAGAAGAAATAACACACTGTATCGATACAAAGAAGTATGCAATGGGAGTGTTTTTAGATCTCAAGAAAGCATTTGACACAGTCAATCATGACATATTGATTAGAAAATTGGAGAAATATGGTTTCCGAGGTCATGTTTTGGATTGGCTGAAGAGTTATCTACTAAACAGACAGAAATTTGTACAAATAAATCAGAATACATCAAGTTTTATGAATATTACATGCGGGGTGCCTCAAGGATCCGTTTTAGGACCAAAACTATTTATTATGTATATTAATGATATTTGCAGGGTATCTAATGTATTAAGATTTGTGTTATTTGCAGATGACACAAATATTTTTTGTTCAGATGTGGAATTACAGCAGCTTTTGGAGGTGATAACAAAGGAAATGAATACCTTAAAAAGGTGGTTTGATGCTAATAAATTGTCTTTAAATCTGAACAAAACTAATTTTATGTTGTTCGGACATTATAAGAGAAATATAGATATAAAATTAAACATTGATAATATTACCATAGAAAGAGTAAATTAAATCAAATTCCTTGGTGTAATTCTAGACCACAAAATCTGCTGGAAACCACATATTAAATATGTTCGGGGGAAGCTGGCACGGAGCATTGCCGTCCTGGGAAAAGCAAGGCAGATCTTCAACTTGAAAGCTCTATATATTTTATATTGGGCATTAATTTTACCTTATCTGACCTATTGTGTAGAGGTATGGGGAAACACATATAAAAGTAATCTTCAAACAATAAATATAATGCAGAAAAGGGCTATCAGATTCATCCACAATGTAGGATTTAGAGACCACACAAATAGACTTTTCTTAAAACTGCAAGCTCTAAAATTTCAAGATCTGATTCAGTTTAAAACAGCACAAATAATATTTAAAGCAAAAAATAACTTACTCCCAGGCAACATAAATAAACTGTTCTCAGAGAGAGGAGGCTATAATCTAAGAGGGGAACTGAACTTAAAAATAAATCGTGTCAGAACTACCTTGAAAAGCATGTGTGTCTCAGTCTCTGGAGTCAAATTATGGAACAGTTTAACAGATGAATTAAGGAAATGTAAAACCATTGGCAAGTTTAAAAAAACATATAAAAACAAATTTTAAATAAATATAAGGATGAGGAACAGCAGTTTGACCAGGACGGTAATGGCAGGGTTTAGAAAAATGTGGATACATTGTCTGGTTATGTCTTCTTCTGTGTGTGCGCAGGGGGTTCTAGAAGTATAGAAATTCAGTACTATATACAGGTGCAATATTCTGTGTATATTTGTATATAAGTAGCTTATTGAATATTATAGTCAACAAATTGTAAGTACCATTGGTTCTTGAATAGACAGTGAATGTTGTAAATATAATAATAGAGAATTTAATCACTTGACTGTAGAATATGGTAATACAAGGGGTAGGATTAAATAAGTTCTTACTTCTTCCTACTCCTTTTCGAGCATATAATCTTGCTGCTCATGCAAGACAGTTATCAACAGTTTGCTTTTTGTTTTTGTTTTTGTTTTGGTATTGGCATGGTGGCCATTTGTTTTGGTGATGATCTCTGTTTTATCTTTTAACATGTTCGAAATAAAGATTTCATTTCATTTCATTTCATCAGCGTTCAGTTCAAAAGCCAGCATCTCTGATGGTATGGGGATGCAATAGTGCATATGCTGTGGGACGCTTGCATTTTTCAAAAAGCACTATGAATGCTGCAAGATATATAAAACTTATAGAGCAACATATGCTCCCCTCCAGATGACATTTATTCCAGGGAAGGCCTTGTGTATTTCTGCAGGACAATGCAAAACCACATACTACAGCTATTACAACAGCATGGCTTCATAGTAGAAGAGTCCATGTGCTGAACTGGCCTGCCTGCAGTTCTAATCTTTCATAGATTGATTGACATTTGGAGCATAAGTACACAAAAAGTCCGTCAAAGGAGACCCAAAACTCTCCAGCAGCTGGAAGCCAGTATTGAACAAGAATTGAATCAAATTCCAATGGCTAAACTCAAGAAACTTGTCTCCTCAATGCCCAGACGCATCCACTCTGTGTTAAAAAGAAGAGGGGATGCTACACCATGGTAAACAGACCCCTGTCCCAACTTTTCTTAGACCTGTAGCAGCCATCAAATATGAAATGAGCTCATTTTGTGGATAAAATTGGAAAATTTCTCAGTTTCGACATTTGCTATGTTATCTCTGTTCTATTGTGAATTAACTACAGGCTGGTGTGATTTGAAAGTCATTGCGTTTTGATTTTAATCACAATTTACTCTTTGTCCCAACTATTTTGGAATTGGGCTTGTAGTTCCCACCTGGCCCAGAGGAAGATGGAAATCATGTCTCTGTGGCAGTTTTTTCTGGTGATTAAGGGATGATACAGGACTTCTTCACTTTAAAAGAGGATGTGTTCCGTTGAAAGGAGCAAAAATGAAAAATATTTACTCTTGAAGTGTGGTAACTTATAAAATGTTAAGTCACCTTGTTCTTATAAAAATATAAACTCATCACTCATAAACATGGCAGACACAGCTGCAGTTCTGGCATAATGTGGAGCAAACAGGGTAAATAATTGTTTAAGAATGAGAAATTCACCAAATGAATCAACAGCTTGATATACAACATAATTCTTGAACATCAGTCGTGATTAAAATGATAACCAGCATAAACAGTGATCTTCCAGGATTGAGAATGAGAACTACAGGTTGAAGACATTTAAAAACAATACAGAATTATGAAATGCAGGTTAACAAAGTGAAATTCCTGCCAGTATTTGTTCCAACCTCTTGGATTGGCTCATTCGCACCAATTTTCAATGGAGAGCTGTTACTAATGAGCGAAATCAGCGGGCGAGAATTACTCATCCTCACCTCGGGACATTTGCTGGACTGAAATTCATCTGGCCCGTTTCACTGTGATTACAAACCCACTGCGGAAACCAAAGAACTCAGAACCCCACATGGTAATCAAGTGGCATTTATATGGATATGAAATACATATTCGACATACCTGTCAAAGACATAAATACATCATTTTGCAGTTTATCAATAATTTTACATTTTCCATGCTTCTGACAATAATCTAAACAGCTTTATCTTGAATATTTTATGAGAGATATTCAAGTATAAAAATTCTAAACCAGCTGTGAAACTTAAGAGTAACCCTGGAAAAGTATCTAAAGAGAAAATAAATATCCATGGTGTGGTTTCAAGACTTGGATCCAATTTCCTAGCTCTGTTCATCTCACAGACCACAAAGGCTTATATTATAGTCTCAGACTTTGTGAAAATCTGAGAATATTTCTTGCAGAAAATTTGGAAGTACAGCATCAACACCAACAGACAAAGCAGCAATAACACGACAACACATAGTTCAGAACGTCGAAAAACGAAACAACACAAGCAAAGGAAGCGCACTTCGACCCATTTCTTTTTCACATTCGTTAATGAACCAATAAAATTGTGCATTAACTCACTGTATCATCTGTGCTGGCATCTGTATTATCTTCATAGTCTGCTAGGCTGAATACAACCCCATTTCCCAAAAAAGTGGGACACTGCGTAAAATGTAACTAAAGAGAGAATGCATAGATTTCTCAATCACTAAAACCCTACAGTTAATTAAAAAATAGTTAATAGACAGCGTATCAAATGTTGAAACTGATTTTTTTTTCTTTTTTTGAGATGCACCACAACTATGACAAATATAAACAATATTACCACATATCAGGTCACAACATTGTGAGTTTCTTTCCCCTCAACTGCATCCTTTTAGTTTCACAGTCCATCGCTTTGCCGTTAACCGTCAGTGCTGTAAACGGCTCACTCAACTGAGAACCTCCCAAAACATATAGGGTACAATCCTTATATATGTCACCTGCTGATCAAATCCTCTGCATTTCACAGTGTGAGCTGTTGTGTCAGGAGTAGTTAACGCCACGTAGCCATGCATTGGCTCTGCCCTTCCCCGAGATGGCAACGGGTTGTGATCAACTTCAAATGTGTTGTTTATACCCCAGAACAAAACTCAGTTACCTCAGTCACATGATCTCATCTCGTGTGTGGCCTGGTTTTCATGCCGCAATACCCAAACGCTTCTGGGTAATTTTCGATTCTCATTGGAGATGATAGATAAAAGATTGACAAAATGTGACGAGATTACCACCTAAATGTCAATACAACGTTCAATTGTCTTTGAATCACAAAAAATGCCCATGAAGAAGTAAAATCTCACCAGTAAACCTCCCTAGTGATTAAAAAAAGAAAATTACCATGTAAACCAAGAAGTAATATACAGTAGAAATAGTAAATGAATGTAGGCCTATATACAGTTGAAAATGGAATTTGTGGTTCAGATGGTGATACTGTGAGTGCCAGTTAAGGACAAATGGCCGCCATTTTATTTTCACAGTTAGGATGGTTGTTTATCTCCTATGGAAGTGACAGTGAGGGAGTCTGACAATCATTAAAATGCAAATTAAAGTCTGTGACCCTGTTTCCATAAGAGAAGAGAAGCCTGAAATCCAAAAATGGAGTCAATGACCAGTTCTGACAAGTACAGATTATACACCAGTTGGGTTTGGGTTGAAAGCAGCTACAATATCACTTCCTTCAAATGTTTTGTTAATGAATCCTATTTTCTGAAGTTACATTTATTCACAGAACCAGTACAATTCCCCCATCTAATTAAATGTAAACATGGCCCGTTTGGCGGATTACACCTGACAGATTTTGATGGAATTTCTGACCGTTTTAGGGTAGCAGTCAATGACCGCAATTTTGGCTGAGGAAAGGGAGTTGGGGGGGGAGGTGGGGGATATGGGGGGGTCACTGAGTTAACAAGCCCAAGGTGTTCACGTTGTGACTCTGCCTTGTTTGCCATGCTTGATAGTGATTCTGCTCTGTCTGACCCTGCTCTGATTGTGATTTGGATTCCATGCCTTGTTTTGTTTTGCTTTGTCTGTATGTTTGCCATATTCCATTCCTGCTGTTAGATTCCGGTCCTTGCTTTGTCTCATACCATACATTGCACTCTGTTTCCTCCTGTCTGGTCTCATGTCATGTGATTGCACACTGCCCCAGTATTACGTGCCACACTTTCGGGTGATTTCATGGTTTCTGGGATTTCAACAATTCCTTCTAATCTCGTTTACCTCCTTCACCTTGCTTTTCTATAATTACTAACAAGTACTAACAGTTGTTATTTTAGTTAACGATACTAACCCAGTCTAACATTGTTTATGGTACTAACTTACTAAGAAGCACTAGGGATTGTATAGCTGCACTTTACTAATTGACTAATGAGCTCTCAGCATTCGCCCTGTTCTAGTCTCCACCCCTCGTCTTTACTCAATCTACTTTGCTGCGTTTCAGAGGATCCTCCGCACTTGTTAAACTCTGTACTGCCTCCTTATCTGTGCACGTTAGAGCTCCCTAACCAGAGCCGTATGTTTGTCAGAAGCCAGTCCTTGTGATCCCTGTCTGCGTTTTGGCTTTTGCCAATTTCATGTAGTCAGGAACTTCCTCATGTTAATTCCTTTGTTATTAGTCTGATCCAGCTCACCTGTTTCCTATTGTAGCATGTGACTTCCTGTTTGTGTATTTAAGCAGTCATTTCACAGCCTGCCTTTGTCAGGACGTTTCCCTGTGCTACGATCGTTTATGCCTTGTACTCTCTGTGATTCACTTCTGATTGGACTGTTCCTCATTACGATTTTGGCTTTGACTTGGATTTGTTTACATCTCTGTACCGAACCTATTTTGCCCAACCAAGAGTATTGTGCCGTGGTTACAACTTGGATTACGCCCCTGGGGTTCTGATTTTTGGATTGTGGACTTTGTACTGTTGCCTCCTGCTCTGCGGGGGTTCACCCCCATTCATAATAAAGCACAAGTTTATTTATTTATTTATTTTGGATGACTTGGTTCTCACGTCGGGTTCCTGAGAGTAACCTCACAGTTCAGGTCTGATTTGAAGCAAAACACCATGTCTTTTTGATGATCAGCACCCTGCTGTAAATGATCTCTTCACATTCACTTTAATTATTGTGCTAATTTACTGAGTGAGTCATACTCGCTGTAGCATGGAGTGACCCATTGTCGAGGTGTTTCCAAATGCAGAGCAGTGTTAAAATAGCCTGGTAAAACCAGACTCCGCTTTGCTTCGTACACAGAGTCTAGACCGTCCTCATTGACAAGCATTTACTTCCTGATGGGTAGGTGCTTGTCTGAAGTTTAAAATCATTGGTGTACCCGCAAACTAATCACTAACATTTGGCGATGACGCATGTTATGCGTCAGCTCAGCTGCCTAGTACTTCCGCTGGAAACTACAGCCCTTCATACCAGGAATGCAGCGAAAACAAACTCATCAGTACATTAAAGTTAAAACTGTACCCATACATATGCCCATCCATCAAATTTTAGCCTTCACTCATTCACTTAAAAGAACCAAAGGTGCTCTTTCTGTTCTCACAAGAAACGAACTGTTTCTCCTGCCGATACTGCTGCCATTAAAAAAAAAAATGTAAGAGACCCAAAACCAACAGCAGAATTGGCAAGAGTAATGCATTATTTACGTCAGGACGATATCTGCGCTGACACGAAAACTGAACCATAAACCATACTTGCGCTAACAACATATCGAGCTCGCTATCTAACTTTTTACTAACATAGTTTGACTCTAAGCGTTTGGCTGTCTCAGAGCCATTTTCATGGATAATAACAACATAACACAGATAGTGAATAGGTCTTGTGACATGAACAAAAACACGCTGCTAACTTAGTGTGAAATTAGCGGGCAATGTAACACTAGAAGTTACAAGCTAGCTGAGGTGGTTCGGCTATCTCTCACAGAGAAGAACAGGCTGCCTATTTTATATGTTTCATGATGGATATTAAGTACATATGACAACTTTTCTTGAAACCTGTGGGGAGTAGCGCTACAATCTTATTTCCATTCAAAAAAAAAAAGAACCAAACATTCATCTTGTTCTGGCTATAAATCGCTGATACCCACGATTTTCTCCACGACAGATCGAAAGGCCTCCTGTGTCTCCATGTCCGTGGCCATTGTTGATTTCGGAGACTACAATTTCAGACTCAGCTGCGCAGCTGCTATATCATGGCTCTCGGCCACGCCTTCTGTTCCTTGGTTGGTTCGGCGTCTTTTCTGCCAAGGTAAACGAGGCAGAGCTCTGAGTGACCAGACTGAGTAATGAAGCAAAATTAAATTAAGCAGAAGTACGAAGGCTGGAAGAGTCAGGCTTACCAGGTTTTTAAAACAGGTTTCACTTTCTAATGGAACAGGTGAGACCCAATTATGCTCATACTTCCCAAGCCCACCAAAAGCTTTGACTCCAGTTTCTGCAGCTAAAGACACACAGAAGGCTACTGGTGCTCCAGTGTACGAGGCTAAAATCATGCAGCGAGAGTCACAGACTTTATTATTCATTTTAATGATTGCCAGACTCCCTGACTGTCACTTCCACAGGAAATAAACCACCATCCGAACAGAAGAGACACTTAGGCACGCTCTACTGAAGATGACAAAACCAGTTAGCCAGACAAGGGGGAGACGCGAATGAAGATTAATTTGCATGCGAATCCCATGCTGCAGTCATAAAAACATGGTCGCATGATGTTAAAAAAAGTGTAAAATAGTTTCATGTTTTATTGCCTACATTCTGTGAACTGTTTCTGGTACGAAGCAACCATTAAATATTAATATTAAGGATCTATGGATGATGTAATTGTAAGCATCTCCTTGGAAAAAAAACCTTGAGGCTAAAATATGACTAAGCACCTTATTTAAGAAATTAAAAGGTTAAGGTTTATAATTATTGGGTGATATAATTAAACTATGTCTGCCTTCTGTTACATTTGAAATCACATTTTGAAAATTGTTGTCATGATACCATGAAATTCTTGATCTTCGAATATTATGAAGAAATTAATTATCAACAGACCAATATTTTTCTTCAGAACAGAGAAAAATGCGTGAAGTGGAGGTCCTGAATCTTGCCTTTAGCCAAGTGCGGAGTCATGATCGCCTGTTAAAGGGGAGCGGGGAGGTGACCCCCGCAGGGCTGCTGAATTTATTCATGATTCTCCAGGATTGTGTGTAAAGTTGTGTTTAAGCCCCGTGGTGAAAAAATGTGACTCTGACAATGAAAGCTCATTTCAAAAAGTAGCTTCTGTGTAACCTGAATGCCAATATCAGGAGCAGGTCATTTGTTATGGTCTTCTGTGAATGTGTGCACGTGTGTGCATTCGTGTATTTGTGTGTGTATTTGTGTGTGTGTGTGTGTGTGTGTGTGTGTGTGAGAGAGAGAGAGAGAGAGAGAGAGAGAGAGAGGTTGCAAGACAATATTCATTTTTCTGATCCAGCATCTTGCACCACACTAACAGGTCTCCAGACTCGAACCGGAGGCCCATGATCCCACAGTAATTCAGCATCAGAGATGAGGGAGGGAACACAACTGCAGATTGGCAGACCTCGGAGATACGAGAGAGTATATTGAATAAATATGCATGCTGAGATTGGTACGGAAGCCAATCATATTCTCTGGAACAAGAAAAGATAATTTATTATTAATGAAGGCAATACTAGCCTAAGCATCTCTCCATTTGATTAAGAAATATACATGTTGATTAATTCATGCACATTTGTTTGCTCACAACCGTAAACAAATTGTCCCCTGCAGTGTGGCTCTGGAATGTGATTTTGTGCACATTACTGTCCTCGTCTGAGGTTGCGATACTGAAGAACTTATGCGGGGTCTAAAAGACAGTCAGCCCACTTTCTGAATTTGGATCTATTTCAGATTTTCTCCCAGAGTTAATATCGTATCTCACTGGTTCAGCGAAGTGCAAGTACATCATTCAAGCACTCACACAGGTGTTATTTTTGCTCCTGAAACCTCAAGGTGCCCCTTTAAAATATCCTTTTTCTGTTTGAGAGTTATATTGGCCTCAAGAGAGACGAGGAGTCACGTTTAGTGAAAGTGCGGGCGTCTCGCGGTAAGGAGCCCTTTTACACTGAGGTCTCCGAGCGTTCTGACAGAGACACGATTTGCACTTTTTTGGCTCGATGCTCAAGCACATTGGATTTGAAAACGATGAATACGAGCCGTCAGCTTTAATTTCGGGGAGTTTACATCATGCGGACCGTGTAGAAACAGCAGCCCGGTTACACAGATGCGCTGTCTCATCGCTGTTATTGAGCTGCGGCATTTACTCGAGCAAAGCGGGGTTCACTCCCCCAGAGCGATATGGGATTTGACCTCTAACCCTCTGAGTCTCGGTCAAGCACATCATCCATGAGGCCTTACGTTCTACTCTCCTTCCGTCACTTCAGACAAGGGTGATGGAGGCGGACAGGAGAGCTGACTGGACTGAGGTAACCTGGATTCCTGACCTTCTCAAAATCAAACGAGCCTCAGTTCCCCCGAGAGTTCAGTGATAATAGAGATCTGTGGGCTGAGATAAAGATTCTGGATTCACTGACACCCGTCCCCCTCCCCCATACCCATCACACACCTGAGCGACGAGCCGAGCCGTCCCTCTCGCTCTCTGCTCCTCTCATTTCCTTTCTTCCACCTTTTATTTATCTCTCTTCTCTTTCTACCTCTCTTTCCCTTTTATTCTTCCTCCATCTCCATCTCTGTTCCACCCTCCTTCCCCCTCTTTCTCTCTCTCCCTCCAGGTACATCTCAATTCTTTTACTTCACATTTCCTTGCTCCTCAATCCTCGCACAAACTGGTAGTTGTTCCTGATTCGCCATCTTGCCGGCCGTCTCAAAGCTCTTATTTCTCCTGCAAGGGTGTGAGCCCCGAGGAGCCGCGAGTGAGGAAACAGAGCTGAGAGCCATGATGTCAGTCAGCCATGACAGACGCTGGCGGCAGATCTAGCTGTGCACCGCAATCAGAAACGAACGTCACTTCACATGACAGAGGGAAAGACGTCTCATTTCTCTAAACCAGGGGTGTCAAACTGACCTGTAAACGGGCCAAGAGGCTGCAGGTTTTCACTCCTACAATGCAGAAGCTCACCTGATACAACTAATCAGTTGTGCAGGCCTAGATCAGCTGATTAAATCAATGCTTTCAGGTGAGCTTCTGCTTGGTAGGATTGAAGACCTGCAGCCTCTTAGCCCGTTGATGGGTCAGTTTGACACCCCTGCTCTAAACACATATTTTTTTCTTCTCTCCTCACAGAGTTTCCTTGATTGCCTCCTTGCGTCCCCTGAGGGGGAGGACTAAGACCCAACAAAAGGACACAAGTGAGGGGGACATGGATGCAATTTAAGAGAATTCAGGTTTTATCTCTCTCTCTCTCACTCTTTCACTCTCTCTCTCTCTCTCACACACACACACACACACACACTCAGGCTTGTTCATTCTTACTCAAACTTTTGATCGCAAAATTTGGCTTGTCATCAAACAGTGTCATCCACATACAAACTGTGTCTCCAAACTCATTCAGAATATCAAGTAACTCTGACCTTGCGATCAAAAGCGATCAGAGAGCTTCCAATGTCTCTCCCTGGAGATGTGAGGAGGACTCATCTGAAAGCAGGTATCAGTGGGAATGAAAACACTCGATTAGCGAGACTCGTGACCTGCAAACAAGATGGCTGCTCAGCGCTAAAGCTACAGCTTCCCCACAGTTTTCCCTCAACTTAATTTCCTGCTCACTTTTTTGTCAAACCAAACTGCAGGATGTTGCATGATCGCATCAGGTCATCATGGGAAGGCTGACTTGACGCAACAATGGAAACACAATGATGGATTTACATTTTGTTAAAGTGAGATTGTTAAATGAGATTTTTTTGGCCTGATGTATAAGGCAGCAGCAATATGACAGAGCTGGTGTGTCCTAGCGAAAACATTTATTTGGAGCCATCACAAGTGTCAGAATATATGCATGATCAAAGTTGAGATGTTCAAGCAGCTCTGAACAGCTTAAGGAAAAGCCAGAGGTCACAGCGGCAGGAAGGCGACGCAGAACCTCTCGATAGTCCTCCTTGGTGATGGTTGATGGCCGGACCTGTGGGCAGTGGGCAATTGGCAGCTCCGTCACTATAACACACCCGCCCATTTTTTACATGTGATTCAGAGTTTCCTGGCCAAACACAACACACCTGTACTTCGTCAGGCTCTCTACTCTCTCCATGTGACTACTGGCTTTTCCCCAAGCTGAAAATGCCCCTGAAAGGGACCAGATTTCAGTCCAGAGAAGACATCATGCCGAGTGCGACGGCCCAGCTGTGCGCCATCCCAAAAGAGGCGTTCCAGCGATGCTTCCGACAGTGGCAGGACCGTGGGGAGAAGTGTGTGGCGGCCCGAGGGCACTACTTTGGAGGAGATTAGTGTAAGTTTGTTGTATCTGGATACAAGTATTTTTACAAACAAAGGTTGGATACGTTTTGGACACGCCTGCTCTGTCCCAACAAGAACATTCCAATCACATGTTTGTGATCTCACGTAGCCAACCCCACATCCCCATTAATGCTCGTGGGACATTAGCTGCACTAATTACTCTGTTAGGACCGTATGCATGGTAAATGCCTGAAACCTCTGGCGTAATGCATCCTCAGTGTAATGACCCGACTCGATACATGCCTGTAATTTGATTGAGCGTGCATAAAATAGGGCTGTTTGTCGGCTGCTGGGTGAACATGAGCCAAGGGAAGGGCGGATTCAGCAGAGGAAGTCCATTTAAGGACATGTTTGAGCCGGTACCATACTCGCTTTTCCTGGTGGTCTTACGAATTGCAAGATTGTTGTCAGTTTCACTTGAAACATATAGAAAAACTTCCCCCTAAAAAATGAACATGGAAAATAATAACCCGCATTTGAAAAATATAAACACAAGTACGACATATTGCACAGTTTGAGGGGAATTGGCAAACAGCTTCTGCTGTCTACATATGCGCTGCATTATAAAAGGTTTTATGCCTCCATTTTGCTCTCTATTTATTGTTTGCAGTGCGACAGGTTGTGTTGGTGGGTGAGGGATCATGGCCTTGGTCGACTGTTCCTGGTTTAATAAAGGTCAAATAAAAAACCTAATTTCTTAGCATTTGAAAATTTTTTGCCCCAACATATACATGAAATAACCCACTAAATTATGCATATTAAAATAAATTTTGATGTTTGCATCATATAATTTTCCAGTGTACAAAAACATTTATTGAATAGAATAGCAAGAGTGAGAAACAATAAACATTGTTTGAGATCCCAAAAATATGGATATCATCCGCATCCGCCAGTAGGTAAACTCCATACGGCTCGTACCATACCAGCACTGGCCAATCACATGCCAGAATCTGACCCGGTGACCTGACATGGGTAAACGAGGTATGTATGTCGTGCAATCACAAGTACTCGACAGGCTTTATCGCTTTACAGGATGGTCGCACTTCTGCGCACCGCGGCTCCATGGGACAGGTGGCTCAGGAGGACATTGATGCATTCGCCAGGAGCCGCGACGGCTGCGCCGACCGACTGCACGCATCGATAATGACGTTTGATGGACAGCCCTGCCAGGATGTCGCGACGGGCCACAAAGATGGATAGCAAGCTGTGCAATGGCTGTTTTTATTTATTTGTTATTGAGGCTTCAAGGCGTTATTAAGTGAACTAGGCAGCATAATTAGGGAGATCTGCCTTGAAAATCAAGCCGGAATGTATAATTTTGGGCGGAGATGGAATTGCATTTTTACAATAACACATCATTGTGATGTCACAATATATTTTACTGACTTTTTTCATTTTAAAAGACAGTACATTGTTTTGTTTCCAGTTGCGTGCACTGTCACAACAGAAGCAGTTGTAACATTGCAGTGTGTGTGTGTGTGTGTGTGTGTGTGTATGTGGGTATGGTGGATAGGTAAGCCCCACATTCTGTTTGTTCAAAACAAGTTTTTTACGGTCTTACTTCGGGATTAAACTATCAATAAAAGAAACTCTCGGTTGAAAGTGTTACTGTGTATATATTTTTTAGCAAGTTACTATCCAAAAATCAATTCGATCCTCATTTTCCTCATGCTGTTCTAGCATATGTATATGCTTAATAAACTCTATATTGAATTTATAATGCAGTAGAAATAGCAAGTCAAGGTTATGTTTCTACAAAACCGGTGATGCATCCATTAAAATAAGAATAAAATGTCTATCTTGGAATGTTCGTGGTGCATAGCCGGCTTCGACATTTAATTAGATGCCAGCCATACTCTTTGCACACCCCGGAATTAATCTTTTGGCCCGAATCTCGATGACAATTCATTTGAAAAGGCAATTGACCTTGGTCTTACTCTGTTTACCAGCACACCGTACGTCCTGTGAATACAAAGTGCGCTAAAGTAAGTCAGAATTCAATGCTACTCCTCCTCTCTCCACCTGCCACACTTCCTGGGGTAAAGATGGTGTGTGTGTGTGTGTGTGTGTGTGTGTGTGTGTGTGTGTGTGTGTTTGTGGGTGTGTGTGTGTGTGCGCGCGCGCGTGTGTGTGTGTATGTGTGGGGAGGGTAGTTTCAAAAGAGCCCAAAGGACAGAAACTTGCTTTCAAAATGCATGGTACATAAAACAATGCTGTGCAACATGCAGTTGCGCATGAAGCATGATCCATGTGATTAATTCTGAGGAAACTTTGCTCTGTTTGCTTAGTCATATTGCTGGTCGTTATAACTGCTTCAGTATGTATGCAGCAGACTGCTTCATCCTTCTAAGCTTAGGAAGGATGCTTAAATAAAGCTTAAATAAGATTTCAATATGCATATTTTTTAAAGACATATAGCAAATTAAGCTCTAACATTAATGCAGCAGTTCATTACTATAGTCTATTGTTATTTTTTGATTTTATTTGTCTATTTTTTGTTTTTTTTTTTTACATAATTTTACTGATGTCCTTCCTCTAACCTACATCATGTATATAAATTGACTGTATCCCTGGGGCTCCCTTGAAAAAGAGATTTGGATCTCAGCAGAACTTCTCTGGTTAAAGAAAGGATAAAAAAATGAAAGGAAGTTTTCTCCAGTCGACTGGAAACAGAAAATGACACCAAACATTTGCCCAATTTTTTTTAAAGAAAGTACATGCAATCAGTGTGTGCGGAGTTGTATTATTCCTCATTTTTGTGAACTTCAATGACACACAATGACATTCAGGCTCAAATAAGGGGAATATGATTCATTTGCCCATTAGCTGTGTGCGTTAATGCTGGGCTTTAGCAGAGCACATTTCCTGGGGTCCGTGGCAGCAGCAAATGGATCTGTGTGCAATTGTTAGCATGTCAGTGCCTCCACTGATATATCTTTTTCCCCTGTAAGCCTCATTTCTCTCTCTCTCTTTCTTCTCTGCTGTCCTCTCTTTTCTCTCTCTCTCATTATCCCACCATCTTCACTCTTAATTTTCACCTCTCCGGGAGTCATTTTGCCTGTGGCTGTAATTAGAGGCCTCATGTCCAAGCAACAACTCAAGAGCCATCAGTGCTGAGGCGAAGGGAGGCAAAAAATGGCCACTTTCTCTGTGACATCAGAGAGGAGGTCATACTGACCAATCATTGAGCAAAGATGTGTCACAGGAGGGAGAAGTGTCACAGAAGTTATTAGAGGAAGTAGAAGGGTTTTTTTTTAATGATGATAAGACTGAATGATTTCCTGTGTGATTCAAGATGAGAACTTTGCAAAGATGTGAAAAAATAATTTTAAAAAATCTATTCAGAAGTGAACTCTCAGAAACATAAAAAGTCATTGTTAACAGTTTTCCCCGAGAAAAAAAAGGCACTGTGCCAGTAATTTAACAGGAAAAAAACACACACACAGCTGCTGTAATAATTTAGGTGGAGCGCTCCCTGGCTCATGCAGAACATCACTTTTCATTAAAAAACACCTCCTCAGAAACACACCTCCAGGTGTTCTGTGATGACGCTGGCGATTCTAACACCTGCCGTGGGCTCAAAGCACACATCAGAAAGACTCGCTGTTACCAACAGCTGGTGCTACGGCAAACGAGAGTGGACAATAATCAAAGCACTGAGAAAAACCTGCATTTTTATTTTCTGTGTAATTCAGCCTGCTGTCATCATCCAATCACTAAGGCCCTGTTCGCATGTAAACGGCTATTTTTTGAAAATATAGAATTTCTATGCGTTTTGGGCTTTCGAACACATGCTAACTGCATTTTTGGTCGCTGAAAATGCCATCCAGGGTGGGGTATCTGGAAACTTTCAATTTTCAATGCTGACATCTATGCACATAAAACAAAGTTTTCGGCTGGTGAAGTCAGCATGTGTGTGCGCCTAATCGCAATTCTTAAGGAATTTTGATTGGCTAACGTGGTCATAGATTCAATGATATCATGGCCGCCTGTTGGTTCAGAAGACTCTTGACTGGACTTTTGTGTTTTTGTGTGGCAGAGACTTTTTTGTGTGGAGGAAACATTTTTTGAAGGAAGAAAAATCCAGTTTTTAAAAATACCCGTGTATGTGTGTGTATGTGTGGACTGGGCCTGTTTGCACAATTCAAATTAGGGCTGCTGGTCCATTAAGCCCATGCGCATGTCTTTACAGTGACCAGTTTCTAATCTTACTTGTACAACATGGTATAATTGACAATTCAGATGAGGGCTAGAATTTAACCATGGTGTTGAACTTCATGCAATTTGCCCATAATAGCGTGAAAGTGATTTAAATATACGTATGAGTACAAGCTCAGGGTCAGGTGAATATGCCAAAAATCTCCTTTCTTTATAAACATTGCACACCTCACAGTAAAAGGGTTTTCTATTGTGTAATTTAGGAGTGTCAATCACACATCTTCAGAATGAACTTCAAACAGTTTACATCTTTTTCACTTTCCAAATTACTACATAGAACTATCTCTTCTCCTTTATCCGAGTAAAATAGTATTTTTAGAGTGTGAATTACATGTGCTGAATGTACCCTCTGTTTTCAAAACTTGTCACCCAGTCAATGCTGCTGTCATAATCAGTTACACGTTTAATTAACACTTAATCACAAACACAAGGGGGATAACAGCTTCAAGCCTGTTCTCATGGACACTTATGTGTCAACCTCAACATAGCAAATTAGACAATGATAGAAATTAACTACAGTTTCCACCAAGAACACAAAAGACCTCTCTGTTTTTGTAGACAAAGTATGTGTAATTTTGCAGTCGAAAGTGACATCCTTCATACAAGCATGGAATAAAAGCAAGAGAGCGGTTTATAATATAATCCGACAGCCTGCAGTAGTTAGTGAGTTATTTATCAACCTACACGCCATTACGGTTTCTCTTTCAACCAATAACCTGACAGCTTATCTGTTTACGCATTGAATTCTGAATCCATTGATTGTTCAGGGTCCAGCTCATATGTTGAAGCAGATGTCAGGGGCTAATGCTTGAGTTTCCCTCACAAGCTGCTCCAATTTATTTCACTGGTTTACTGAATTCTGCCCATTACGATACACACACCACTGGATGGGGCTCCGTCTGTCAGACACTGAATGAAGCCTGGTCTCCTCAGAACATGAGACCCTCAGATGTAGAACCTCGCAATTAAAAAAAAAAAAAACACCAATGAACTTTAGACACTGACAGTAAAATGCCATTCGGCAATCGCAAAAACCATCGACGTGTGATAAAGTTAAATGAAAAGGTTTAATTTATTTGTCAAATTGATATTGTGATGACATCACATCATAATTGTACATGAGGTTTCCAAAACTGAGTCACTTTCAGACTAATTCTGCTTACCACCTTGTTAAGTGTGATCTAAATTGGCCAAGTCATTTTACTACATTTTTTGTTCACAGACAGACAGACGGGCAAACAGACGCAGGGAATTGCATCAGCCCATCCAACTTCACCGGTGGGACCAATGAAAACACCATCACCAGTTAGAAAAGGCAGAACAGAAAACCAGTAAAGTAATAATTCAGTCAAATGCGTAATAATAGTAATCAATATTGATTAATGGAGCACTGCTGCAGGATACCGAGCTCTCCAGTCTCCAGAAAAGCAGGTGGGTATTATTTGCGTCTGAACTCTTTGGTCTGGAGGAGCCAGTTAATTTATTCTGATGAGTCGCATCCTGAGTCTTTTTGTTTTCTCCTGAATCCAGCCTCCTTCAGTATTTTCCTTCTTTCCCTTAAGTCAGGGACGGGCGATTCCAGTCCTGGGGGGCCGGTGTGTATGCAGCAGGTTTTTACTTCTATCAATTACCCTAACTAATTGAGTGAATTGATTACATACACAAATATAGATTTGTGCAAAGATTAGATCAAAGAAAAAAAAATTATGCGAAAGATCAGAAAAGTCTTTGTTGGCCATTCATGATAATTCAAAGAAAAGCGCCTGAAATGTCAAATTTCGGAAATAGTTTGGCTAATTTAGATTATCAACTAATTAAGGCCAGAAGTTGTTGTGAAAACCAGGGACAGATACAGCCCTCGTTGCCCACCTCTGCCTTAAAGAAGAATTCCGGTGTGAAATTGACTTGGAGTATATTGAAACATGATAACAAGCAGTAGCGGCTCTAGACCCGGGAATGGCGGGGCGCAGACATGTCCCTTTATGACAATTAGTCCTGGGTAGTTCGCTATCATTTTCCTTTACTGACGCGTTTTCCAATTATCGTACTTGGCAACTTAAGACACGGTCTCTCCATATGCAATGAAACAGCGATGAAATCATGGGCGAAATTCAGCTCAGTGGCGGAACCTGAACTGAGAATTGTGACAAAACATCCGTTTAAAACGGTTCGTTAGTCCTGACCTGTTCTCAGTCATTTTCATGAGTAACCGAAGGTTCGCTCCGAGAGCACTCCACAGTTAACAGCTGCTGCTTGTTCTCCCCGATTACGTAAGAAGACAATCATTCATCTGGACGCTTATTTGCTGTATCTAAATCAACGTTAGTCAAACTTGCATACCTGTCGCCTCTCATGCAAACAGCTTGAGCAGCACGCTGCCTATTTAATTGCCAAGTGCCACTTTTTTTTATCAACCCACACAATACCGAGAGTGAGAGGCGATATTTCACTGGAACACGGACCTGATCAATCAACGCGTAGTACTGGCCTATTAATAAGTAAAAAAATTTTCTGTACTGAATTTCGCCCATGATTTCGTCGCTGTTTGATCACATATGGAGAGACCGTGTCTTTAGTTGCCAAGTACGATAATTGGAAAACTCGTCAGTAAAGGAAAATGATTGCGAACAACCCAGGACTAATTGTCATAAAGGGAAGTGTCTGCGCCCCGCCATCCCCGGGTCTACAGCCGCTACTGATAACAAGTACTAACTTTTGTCGAATAACCCACCTCCATAAGTACGAGCACGAACTAATAGATTGCAATCTGTTCCCCAATCCTTCCTATTTGTTCGTGCCGGTCAATCGACTTATCGTGACTTTCAAGATGGAGGCGACTGGAAACTACCTCAAGGTACTGTTTACATAAATAGTCTTTTTTTAATAAGCTACCTGCGCATTTTCAAAGTTCTCAGTGCCTCGTTTTAAATGTCAGGGCCCTCGGAATTTTAGCAATCAAGTGTGGAGCTACTTTGAGCTTTGTTAATGATGAAAAAAATTGGGATTTCTTTGCATGGCAACGCTATGCCTGATTCACTACCATTGTAGCCTGTTGGGAGCTTCGGCTAAAAATCCATTTATTTCAAAATGTTGTGTGCGTACGGAGGTGGGGTATTCGACAAAGGTTATTACTCATTATCATGTTTCAATACACCCCGAATCAATTTCACACCTGAATTCTCCTTTAAGTGGTTCTCATTATCTCATTATTGTCTCCCGCTTCGTCCGTCCCTTTGCACTGCAGCTCTCACTCGTCTCCCATTGCTTATTGCTGTATTTAAGTTCCAGGTGTGCATCCTTCTTTTGCTGATTTGTTTCGCTTCATAGTGTTCTAAGCTTGTTCAGTCAAGAGCTCCAAATCTTCTGTTATAGGCGAAAGAGAAGCTAAGAGAACCAAGTTACTGTTTACTAAGGATTTCTCCCTATGTTGGCAGGATGTAGATTGGTACGTCCTCCAGTCACTTCAAACCTTGGTATTGGAGACTGTATTCGGTCCACTGTGAGTGATTTTTGTCCAAACCCTCGCAGGCTCTAGCCATTGTGCCGTAGCAGTTAAAAAACCCAATTTGGATGCTGGGAAACATTGTCAAAAGTATTGAGTACAAATCTAAGGGGGTGATGCTTCTTTTGTACAACACATTTGTCTGACCACATCTGGAGTATTGTGTACAGTTCTGGGGACCATACTTTAAGAAGATATAGAGGCTCTAGAGAAAGTTCAGAGAAGAGCCACTAAGCTAATTCCAGGTAAAAGATGAAAGCTATGAGAAGAGGCTGAAGATCCTTAGTCTCTTTAGCCTTTGGAAAACGAGCCTCAGGGGTGATTTGATTGAGGTCTTTAAATATGTTAAAGGGATTAACAAAGTGAATTATGTAGGATTCCTTCGACCAAGTGTTGTGAGTAGAACTCGGGGTCACAAATGGAAGTTGACCAAAGGTAAATTTAGCACTGATATTCGGAAATATTTCTTCACCCAAAGAGTAATTTAAATGTGGAATAGCTTGCCTGATCATATTGTGGAGGCCGAGACCTTTTCAGGTTTTCAGGAGCTGGCTTGACTTAAAGCTAGATACCATTGAGTCACTGAGTATCTGAAGGGATATTCACAATAGTATTAAGAAACTGGTGAGCTTAGTTGGGCTGAACGGCCTGTTCTCGCCATTCATGTCATGTTATGTTATGTTATGTCACTGTGCCCTGAACACTACAATTGCCTTCCCTGTACTGACCCTGGACCTGGACCCATCTCTGACCACAGCTTGTCTCATCTCCTTCGAGTCTGCTCACCCTCGCCCGACTCAGACTGTCTCTGATGACTCAATCGCCCGAAGTCTTTTTCATGTTTTTATTTTCTGTTAATGCCAATTGCGGCTTCATGTTTGTTATTAAAGTGCCGAAGCGGCTTATCTACAGATATGCACCTGTTTTTTATTTGCAGCACATGACACTGAACACCTCCCCTCATAATACTGTTCATGTGTATTTCAAGGAGTGCAGTCCTAAAGTGTTTGGACACTGGTGCTCCTTTGTGTTTTTACTCTGTTCCCCAATAAAATCAGTTTCAAAATCATCAGCATTAGGCTAGAGTGGGTCTGTTAGCTTAAATGTGCAGTCAGGTACTTAACATCCATCGTCATTTCATCATAGGCCTGCTGGAATATCAGCCCTATTCATACCATGTCAGTGAGCATGACTTATTCAGACTGCTCTGTGGATTCTGTATATCCTGCTTTTTTTCCCTGTATACTGTATATAGTTTTAAAAAAATGGTGGGAACAGGCTCAGGATAATTTGCCCATATTCTGCTGTCATGTGATAATAATTTGTGTCAGGTTTTCAAAACTTCATTTTCAACTTACATGCTGAAAGAGCACATGGATTTTATCATAGGGGATTTAGACACTCCATATCCCAGCATGCATGAGAACTGACCTGCTTATAACTGAAATGGCCCCTCGGTCTTGTATCAAAACTGAACACCCTGCCAATATGGCCGATTGCCCAGGCGAGGGGAGCAGCAGCGTCGCTCGGGGAGACGGGGTTTCACTCAGCCAGCATGTCAGTGTTTAATGGTGTGCCAGACACCCCCATCATGTGATTGGTTGCCTGTCAGTCGAAAAACCCATAAAAGTTTACCTCAGATGCACCATAAGTCTGGGTGAGCTTGGCTAAAAAAATGTGCTTAAATACATGAAGTTACCATACATTCTCTTTCTGGATTCTCTTCATGTTGTAGCAGTCACTATGTAAAAAAATACATCGACTCAATGTGCAAAATAACTGCTCTTTTTTACAAATGTGATTTTTAAATTCTGAACAGAGCTACTCTACTTCTTGTCCATTTCAAAATTTGTGTGTCTCTTAATTATTCCACAGATGCACTCCCTCTCTCTCTCTCGCTTTACACCTATAGGGAGTGATTTTCACATCTCTGCAGTTTCTTTATGCAGATTTCCACATATTACTAAAATAATAACACATCTGTGTTTCATACGTGAAGTGCTGAAAGTGTCAACGAACCTTTTAGACACATCAGTGTACATACTGAACAGTGCGACTTCTTTACATGTCTCCAGTTTAAAAGATATCTTTGCCTATTCAATTATTTTTTTCTGAAAGTGTGTGTATGTGTTTGTGTGGTATGTGTACACCGCATGGACACACATACACACACACACACACACGCACGCACACATTCATCCATTACCTAAACCACTTCTTGACCTGGGTTAGGTTGAGCTGGAGTCTTTCCCAGCTGACTAAAGGTGAAAGGCTGGGACACATTCTAGACATCTCATCAATCCATCGCAGGGCACACGCGCCATTCGGATAACATTCACTCACGCTCTCATACTGTCTGTACTACTATATACAGGATATCACACAGACAAACACACACAAACACTGCACGTACGGTCCACATGCACAAGTGCTCACACACCATACACCTAAACGAATGCAGGTACACCTCTCTGACATGAATGCCGTGTGCCTTTGCAGCATTAATATACTTCATAATGGAGTCAGAGAGGAGAGCATGCTATATGAAAAATGCTTTTAATAGATGTTTGTCCCAGTCAGATCTCCTAACAGCTATAACTGCATTAGTGACTAGCTGTCAAACTGAGGGCCATTTATACTGAGTGTGGGATAAATGCATTTTGCAGTCTATTAATATTTAACGACCATGGCTTTAGATAAGGCTGAAAATATAAACATTTTTCATGGTAAAAAATGGCACAGCACTGCAGAGGGGGAATGAGGAGTGCTGAGCGGAAATCAGATTCACAAATAGAAAAAAATGCTTGAGAAAATTAACAACTTTTCTTCCTGGCTAAACAAAAAAAAATAAAATAATAAAAAAATCCTCTGGGTGAATGTACTTCTGTACAAATGATCTGTCCACACGGCCCAATGCGCCATTTCACAGATCTCCCTCAGAGCATTCATTAAATGTAGCAGTGTGTTAAACTTAGTTTTAATTATTTTACAGAATTTCAAAATGCATGCAAGGAATCGCCTGAGGAAAATAAAAGTGAATATTTATTTACAGAATTTAAATATTCTGATGCAATTTGGGTCATCTGTTTTTCAAAAGCTCGAAAACTTCATACAGATTTTCTTTTACAAGTTACAAACCATGCTAATTAAAAAGCAGTTCAAGTCATTCCAATTTAAGTTAAAATAGCCTAGTTTGACTGTAAAAAACAAAAAGTTGACTAAACTTAAAAAGATAAGGCAACCAGCTGCAGAGCAATTTTGAGCTTGCTCAGCTTCAAGGGCCAGTAGCTGAACAAATTCATTTTTTAAATAATTTTGAACTTAAAGTTGAGCCAACTCAAAAATGCTTTGCAGCTACTTCCCTTATTATTTTCAGTTGAGTGAACTTTTTTATTCTTTACTGCGCAGTTATAGTATCAGTTAAAGCTTGACCACACTTTACATGTTAACCGAACTCAATAATGCTTGGCAGCTGAAGTTGAGACAACTTTATATTTTTTACTCTGTAAATTTAATGATAATTTTTTTGAGTGGAAAGTTTAAGACAGAATGTACCACAAATACATACGCTGTTAAAGAAAAAAAAGAATATGGATTTATGCAGTAAATCTAATCAATTCTTTAGTTTTTTCAGACCAAGCAAAGTACTGATAAGCTGTGCTATTCCTAAATTCTGATTCATTTCTTTATTAGGCCTTTAAGCCATACGGTGCACTTAACCTTTTCCTGAGCTTATCCTAGAAACTACCACACTGTAAAAAATATTACTTAAAATAATAGTATAAAATAAGGAAACCAGTGACTCAAACCAATTCTTGAAAAAGCTCAAAACTTGAAGTAAAGCCAACACAAAAATGCTCAGCAGCTGGTTGCCTTACTTTTTAAAATTGAGTTAACTTTTTATTTTTTCACAGTGCACAGGTCAGTAGACAGATATCCTGTGTTGGTGTCTCAGGTGAGTCATGAGGATACTCAGGGAGAGTTTATCATCTACAGCTTTTAAAATCATGGCAGGACTAACAGATTTTACACTGCTGAACCCACTCTCTGGCAAGTCTGGGCCAATTATTGCTTCACCAAAGCAGACCCCAAAGGTCAGGGGTGAACTGTGAGGTTTCCTGGTGGGCTGCATTACAACTGGCCTTGTGCAACGCAAACTTCTTTATTTAAAAAAATACAAATATATATACAGTACATATATAACTGGTGATTGCAGTCTATTTCAACTGGCCCAGACGAGAGACCTGCTGGCCATTATACTTGAGCCCTGTTTACATTGCCCCCCACCCTCACCCGCACCACCCTTGCTACCGGCGTCTATTCGGTTCATCAGGTGTGTTGCTGCTGTTTTCTGATTAACTCGTGAGTCACTAATCTCGCACTGGGAAAGGTAAGAAATGTTCAAGTGGAGCTGAAAAGCTCAGACACAAAGAAGGCACGACCAAAATCCAAATATTTGAAATTGCCGACTCATTTAGCACTGCAGACATCAGCAACCTTTTTGCCGCGCGAGAAAATGAGCCCCCCCATTGATGTGTTGTCTCAGCCCTAATAGTAGCACTAATAGCAGCCAGCTGGACTCGGTGTGAATTAACTCCACTGAGCCGAGTGAAAATACTCTCAGGCAGTGTGGCGCAGCCGAGAGCCTAAAACAGGAAACAGCATTGATAGATTTGGCGAGCTATATAACCAATATCGCCAACAGCTACTTCCAATCTGCGAGCGTTGACTGGCTTTTTGAGCCCGACAGAGTAATTTTCGCATTGATTCTCTGAATTATGTCAACATTCGAACAGTGAAAAATTTAACTTATCCTCAGTTTGAATATTCTTGGTGATATGAACAATTAAAATTACAAAAGCTATGTTGTTGTTGCAATTTTCAATTACCATCTTGAAACAGGAAAATTAACAATGATGTGAAAATGAGCACTTGGATGTGGCTGAACAATAATGTGGCTTCTGAGCATGATTGTCTCTGTTTCCTCCTGTTCCCATGCGCTTTTATTATATATATTTTTCCTATTCCTTCACATTATTTGTATTTAGATTACTGCATTTAGTTTCTATGTGCTTTTGGTTTTGCCCTCATATCCCTGTTCAGCTCTCATGTGCCTGATTCGTTTATTGCTCACTCATGCTCTCATTTGTAGCCACGCCCCTGTTCTCTCCTTTGCACCTGTTATTACTGCTCTTCCCATTGGTTCCCTCATTTGTAGACACACCCCCAGTCACACTCTGCTGCTCTGCACCCCTGCCTTACACTGCTTCCTGATTTCTCTCACCTGTTCCCCATTAGCTCCCTGCTCAGTTTTGCTCCTTTATAAAGCCTGCTCTCTCAGCTGTTACCAATGTTCTCCTGTACTTCTCTGTGCGCTTGTAGCATCCTGATTTTCTTTTGTTCCACAGTTTATGAGCTTGTCATTTCCTTTACTGTTGTTATTTTTACTTAAGACTACTGCTGCCTCTTACATTTCTCTTTCGGGTTTTCCTTTTGGCTGGGCTATGTTCTGGTTTGGCTCCTGAACCTTTATTCTGCCTTCTGCCTGTGTACTGCATCCCACTCCTCCTGACTCAGATCATTTCCCCCCATTTTCCTTGTCTAATAAAACCATAGTACTGAGCAACTGTCCTCACTTGAGCGCTGAGCCCGGTCCTGACAATGCTGATCACATGGCCTTGGACAGAGAGCTGATTGACGGCACCATAGAAAGATGGGCGCAGCTGAAGAAATGGCTGACCGGTGAGGGAGAGTATATCTTGTAATTTATTCCAATCTTGATCATAACAAATAAGAAACCATATGTAGAGTCAGAGTATAATTCAGTGTTGACTATGGTACTACAGGACTATGGTACTGAAAGTGAAATGGAGCCCAGAGAGGAATGAGGACAGCTCAATTCTGAAGAAAGATGGACTCGGGTAAGGGGCGTCTCCGAATCTGGCCAGTGACGTCCCGCGGCAAAAGGCAGATGGCAATCACCCTCGACAGAGCAGTACTGTTGGATGGCAAGTTCAAACGGTTTAGCAGACCCAATCTTGGAGAGCACAGAGGTTCTGCAGGGCTTCCTAATAAACTGAGCAACAAATCAAACTGGAGAGGCAGGTTTACAGGAGCGCAATCTCAACGCTGGAAGTCGGGAAATAAGCTTTGAAGCTTGTTCTAATTATTAAGGCTTCAAAGAGAACCTCTGTTTCTATCATAAAAGATTTCCATAATTTCAGAAGATGATAAATTCTCAAACTGCAAAGATGCAAACTGACTCTTTGCTAAAGAGAAATAAGGCAGACAATCTAGGGACTTCGAAGACTCAAAGGTTATAGACAGCAGTGGGACAGACAAATGCATGACCCCTCAAACGGGATACTCCTATACGCTAAACTAATTAAAGGAGACAATACTTCCAAAAAAAACTGCAGGTCGCTGGATGGGAAAAAATTAGGATTCACACAAGGGTTGTGATACAATTATAGTTTACTTTCCTTTTCTTGCAATAAAAAATCATGTACTGCTATTTTTGCAGACGTTTAAGATGATTCAAGAAGTCATTGCCCCCCCACATTCCCCTTTCGCCAGTTTTAATGTAAAGTCAGATTCTTCAAGAGAGTATTTACTCCACCTCTGAACACCATGGGCTGTGACACACGTATCTTACTCAGGATGAATACAGATAGTTTTTGCGAACAGAAGCCATGTACAGTTTTTATTTTGTTGTGACGTAGTTTGACTTTACTTAAAGGCCATGGGTGGTGCTAATTGCAGGCTGCTTTATACCTTTGTCAGCTGATCTGTTGAAAAAGTTTACATCGTTTCTTCATCCCCTTTCCATCTCTGCCTCTGGTAATGCTGGTAATGGTGGTAATGGTGGTAATGCTGGTAATGGTAGTAATGCTGGTAATGGTGTGGCTGGGATTTGAACATCAGACCACATGCATCCATCCATAATCTACTCTGCTTCCTCACTGCGGTCATGGGGGAGCTGGAGCCTGTGCCAGCTGACTGTGGGCGACAGGAACGGACCCGCCCTGTACTGCTGGCCAATCCATCGCAAGGCAGACACACACTAATCAAACATCATCACCACAAACAACAGCACGCGATGTTGAGCATCAAATAAGCCTCATATTATAACAATGAGCAAACTACTGACCATCTTTACTGAGTAAATTCAGTTTAGTATTTTATGTGGGTGTTCAAATTAATTGTCTCATGATCACAGTTCTAATGGTGAGAGAGAAAGTTTTACATTTTTAAACGATTTCAAGGTATTCAGATTAACCCTCAGAGCGCTGAATTCATCTATTGTTGCTCAATGATGTAAGATATCAGAATTAAAGCTGTTGAAAATCAACCATTTGGTGGCTTGTTTAAAAGAGTTTCCACAGGGAAGCTCTTTTAATTATGTTGCCACATGATAAGTCTTCAACAACACAAAATAATTACATTTATATTTTTAAAAATGTATTTCAGCACTCTAAGGGTTAAACACATCTTTAAATGGTCGAGTGGGAATTATAATTCTCTCTTTTTTTTTGTCTGAAATCATCTGATGATTTTTTACCACTAGCTGTGACTGAATCAGGGGCTTGCCAACTATTTTTTTGAAAGGAACCAAAAATCTTTTCAGACTGAGAAAACTCCAGGCCAGCACCCAGAGGTTATTTTATTTATTTGTTTTTCTATGACGCAGAGCAGAGTCGTTACTATTTTTAGATATTTGCTTTGAGAATATACTCTGACAACTTTTGCAGCCCAATTTAAGCGAAGCATCCCATCTTTCTCTCAGCAGTTGTCAGTATTCAATTCCTGGTATTTCCATTTCAATGCCCTTTTGATGTGATAAGTATATTTCTTATTTAGCCGTTGGTGAATTCCATTCATAGAGAGAGATATAAAACTGAAAGGAAGTGCTTTGGATGGTTGGCATAAGCCTCGTATTAAAACGTTTTCCATAGTTTGGAGATTTTGAGCTTGAACACAGGTGGTATTGAAAGTGTGAGAGATTATTCTGCGATGGAGATGGAAATGTAGGAGAATGTATGCAGTGAGCGCCACTGAAATATCCAAGATATATTCCGGCTGGAGGATTTCCACTGTCAGGGAACAGGCAGCATTTGAGTAAATATTATATGACAAACTGCCAGTCTGGCCTTCCAAATGCCATGGACACAGACATGAAATCCTTGCATTCTTCATCAGTGCATTCTAATGATGTGCATGCTGCTTAAAACCCTAACCCGACCAGCATCCTACGTGTGTAGAAAAAAACGCTTCTGGTGTTTTATTGATTTCGTTTTTGATTGAGCACTTGTTATAAATACTTTGGACATACTGTAAAAATGTTCAATGTACTATATGGGTGTAAGATGGGTAGCCAGAGCTCTCCCAGCATTCAAATACAGGACTGGAAGCCTGTGCAGTTAGTTTGATAAATCACAATTTTTTTTCTGCTTGTGCAATGCAGTTGATGTAATTACTTTCTAATTCCATTTTGGCTAAAGTTGAAGATTTTCTTGCAAACGTGGGAAGATGAGTTTCTGCACACAAAAATATATGGTGGGTTATTGAATATTTGTGTTTCTTTCTTTTTTTTTAATAACCCCTCTTTTTCAGAATTGCCGTTCCCGGTTTTGCTTAGCAACGGCCGAGACAGCTCATTAAATTCAGACGGGCGGGAAGTACAGCCTAAGCGCGGAGCAGAAATATCTCACGTCACAGATTTTCAGTGGAATATTCCGTCAGCGCGGGTCAGGCAGTGCGCCGGGGCTAATGGGACGGCACTGCCGCGGAAACGTGAGAGGTGGAGGCGGCGATGTGTCAGGTTCTCTCCCGAAAAAATGCAGCGTCGGTAATCAGATCATGCGGATTGACAGAATAATCTCCAGGGCTTGGCATGAAAGGAGAGGCGGACTCCTCCCTCGCATAAAGGGTGCCGTGGATGAGAAAGTGATAAAATGTCTTTTTGTTGTTTTGTTTTTGTTTTTTTTTTTTCCCCTCCTGAAATCGGAATAATGTCCATGTCTCGCGGCTCAACTAAACCCGGATTTCCGGCGAGCCGCAATTTCACCTGACAGATGCACCTTCAGTCAGCGCGAGCGGGGCCCGCGAGGGAGGAGCGCGAGGATAGCGGGGACGACAAAGAAAACACAGGGTTGAAAGAATAAATAAAAAAGATCCTCTCTTATCTCCGTCAAGATGCCGCTTTTCGACATCCGACGAGAAGTATTTCAGGGAGTGAGGATCCTCTGCGGCAGCCACGGGAAGATTAGTGGCTGGGTTTTCAGTCATAAATAACATGAAATATTGATGATATCGCCGATAAGTGAAGGGACAGTAGTCTTTGGACGCATTACAGCTGAATATATTGCGGTATACCTTATCAGCCTCCTGACATTACAACATCATAAATCACTCGGCACATACGGCATGAGAACGACCGTACTGCTGTGAAATATAATTATGAACATGCCAGATTTATAGAGCACTCACCCAAAACCACAACTGATGCGCATTATGAAGATAACTCGTCCAGATTTACAGATAGCTTCAAACTCTAATAATAGTGGGAGAGGCAGGCAGAACCATAGTGTTTGATGACCCGTGTTAAGCCGATGCTCAACTAAAAAAAAAAAAAAACTGCAGAAACTGAAAAGGGGAGAAATCAGTTCACGGCTGCACACTTTTCTTGAAAAAGAGCCAAAGAAATACAATTTATTTCTCCAAACTACAGAGATGATCCTGCAATGCAAAACCATATTTGAGGGTCATTATGGCGTATCGGTGAAGTTATTATTGAAATACTGCAGCTTCCACCACAGACTTTAGATGACACTTTACAATCAGGGTACATATGTTAACACTATCTAATACAGTAATAAGCATTAACTAAAAGTCAATTGACAGTTGACTAATGTTCTAGTAATCTTTTACTAATGGTGTTAGGTTTTTAATTTGAACATTACTGAATAGTTTAATAGTTTGAAGCACTACTGTAATTAAGGGATAATGAAATTATGTTTTCTCAAAAAAGGTGACAAGGAACATTAATAAATTGTTAATTATGGTTAAATAATGGTTATTTGGCAAACTGACAAATTAGTTAACAATAAATTTACTGATAGTTAAAGCTTATTACTGTATTAATTAATGTTAATAATGTACCCTTATTGTAAAGTGTTACCAGATTAAAAGCAGATCATTATTTTTATTTGACTATTAGCAGATGCTCATTTACAGGGAGACCCTATCATCTGTCCCTGCATCCAGTTCATTCATTTTCTAATCCAGGTCAAGGGGGCTGAAAGGCAGACACATATCCCATCATGCATTGGGTGCAAGACAAGAATACACCCCGGGCAGGTCTCCAATCAATCGAATGGCACGCACACACAAATACACACACAGATACGAACAAACACACATGCATTCAGACACAAGCAGACACAAACACACATAAGAGATACTTTATTGAACCCTATGGGGTTATTTGTCCTCATCCTATAGTTAGGAGCAGTGGGCAGCCACAGAGCAGCGCCCGGGGACCAATTCCAGTTCTAAAGCCAGAGCCTGGGTCAGGGGTCCTGGTAGGAGTGTTCCTGCGATGCATATTGTTGTAGGTGGGGGAAACCGGAGCACCCGGAGGAAACCCACCCGAACACAGGTAGATGGAAACTCCACACAGAAAGGCCTCAGGCTTAATTCGAACCCACACCCTTCTTGCTGTGAGGCAGCAGTGCTAACCACTGTGTCACTGTGCCACTGTGCCACCACGTACACACATATACAAACACACACAACCACGCACACACACATATTGTTCCCTCAAATACTCAAATAAATTGGCAATGTAGAATCTCCAGTTTGCCTAACATGCATGTCTCCAGACATTAAGAAACTGGAGTACCAGGAAGCATCCCACACAGATTCTGTCAATATCAGCACAGAATGGGTGGGTGGGATTTGAACCACAGACTGGATACTGTGGATTTCACTGTCGCTCTCCCACTGGAGAGACAGCACTGTAAGGATTTCACTGTCGCTCTCCCACTGGAGAGACAGCACTGTAAGGATTTCACTGTTGCTCTCTCACTGGAGAGACAGCACTGTAAGGATTTTACTGTCGCTCTCTCACGGGAGAGACATCACTGTATGTATTTCACTGTCGCTCTCTCACTGAAGAGACAGTACTGTGTGTATTTCACTGTCGCTCTCTCACTGCAGAGACAGCACTGTGTGTATTTCACTGTCGCTCTCTCACTGCAGAGACAGCACTGTGTGTATTTCACTGTCGCTCTCTCACTGGAGAGACAGCACTGTATGTATTTCACTGTCGCTCTCTCACTGAAGAGACAGCACTGTATGTATTTCACTGTCGCTCTCTCACTGGAGAGACAGCACTGTATGTATTTCACTGTCGCTCTCTCACTGGAGAGACAGCACTGTATGTATTTCACTGTCGCTCTCCCACTGGAGAGACAGCACTGTATGTATTTCACTGTCACTCTGTCACTGCAGAGACAGCACTGTATGTATTTCACTGTCACTCTCTCACTGCAGAGACAGCACTGTATTTATTTCACTGTCGCTCTCCCACTGCAGAGACAGCACTGCATGTGTAGATTAGGTTGGATATGTTGGCCCCCACAGAGGTTTAGGTTCAATGACGGTATATTCCGAAGGTGCGATATCAGTTTCTTTCCTGGAGATGAACCAGGCAGTCTTTACTGAGAGTTAGGGTGCATCTCTTGCCTGGTGTTGCGCCTAACAGCATCCCTGTAAGCATGTTTTTATTTACAATGCAGCACTGCATCTCATGCTGCAAGCGCTTAATTATTGGCACCAATTGAGATTTTCCTTGCCAACACAAAAATCACATTATACCAAAAAAATGACAGCGCAAGAATCCACATATCAAACTTCCCTCTAATAAATGAATACAGAAGTTCGCGCACTGCATATAAATTTGCTGTTAATTACAAGTTTCCACAACAAACCCATAAAAAAAGACAATTATGCCAGCAGTCCTCTTTGCATTAATTTATCTTTATACAGTAGGGCTGTCATTACTGCCAATAATTCACAGCAAGTTAGCGCTGAAGGTGGCACTTTAATTATTGCCTTTTCCACACTTTTTCAGTGAGCTTCTTGATTAATGCACAGCGCTGAAGCCGTGCCGAAAAGTCAGGGCAGAAAGTTTAACTCCTGACTCTGGTCTCATCTGCCCATGAGCTCAGCCAGTTCATCTCTCTAATTAGTTCCACCTCCTCATTAAAGAATAGTGCTAATTAGCAAAATCAAGAGGACTGAAACTAAATGCTTGGGCGATTTTCACTTTCTAAACCAGAATTTTCCAGTGCAGGAACAATGCTGCTATGATTTTAGCTAATCTATGTCAAGGCATTGCATAGTAAAACATGATAGCTCTATAATTCATGCTAACCTATTTCTTGTTTTTAACTCCAGTGTTATGATAAGTTTTTTATATTGAGCTCAAGTTTATAAGTTTTCAAATGTTAAACTTATTGTTATCCACTGTCAACTCACTGCTGACTGTGAGTTGAAACAAAACTTTCACTTTTAGTTGAATTAACTCAAATTTTTAAGGCAGCCTGTGAACTTTCCTCTGTAAGTTTAACCAGCTTGGAATGTGTTATGGAGTACCAAGTAATTTTATTTCTTTTATTCCATTAAATAGTGATCCAAACAGAAGAAAGCACATGCATTTGTCAGGTGTCATTGTTGGCACTCAGGCTTGTGACAAAGGTAATGGCTTTGAATCTTTGCAAAGGCATTGCAGTCGTGTCAATGAGCTAACGAGTTAATTATCTTCAACTCAACAGTATAAAGTAATTAAATGCAAAACCATAAGCCAGGTCAGAGTGCTCGCGAAATGGTGGAGATCTAGATATAAGAAACAGGGATGCAAAGTGTTGCACATATAATTGTCAAGGTATTAGTAGGAATAAAGACTTTCACACAATTACTGTGAATTTCAGCTCATTTAAAGCCTTCACTGTTAAAAACAGTCATTCACAGTTGACTCCAGAATTATTAGCACCTCTGACCAAAAATGCTCTCAAAAAAGATGAGGTCGGGGGACCCTCCAGTGAGACAGTGACCAAAATCACACCTAAGATTCCACACAAAAATTGTTCCAAAAAAACAGAACCAGTGTTCTGCAGTAGCTCTCTTAAGCCCAATGCCCACTGACTGCGAAGCGAAGTGTCGCGTCAAACTCCGAACGTTTTCAAAAGCCCACTGGAAGCGTCAGCAGCATCAATATTGACGGATGACAACAGAACTGAGAAGTAAGGCATGGAAGTCACTCTCAAAATATTATACAAGACAACCTTATATTTTTAAAACCCCAGCAGGTAAAGCTTATTTTCAGTGATGGTACTTAAAAATAAGTGCGACGTTCATCATTGAACCGTGAGTTAGGTTCTGTCTAGCTGTAGATCACTTAATAACTTAAATGCAAGCACAATAATTGATTTCCCTTCAAAAACTGTAACTTGCTTTTAATTGTGAGACCTTGATCTGAAGGCAATTGAATTTTAAATAATTTTGGCTATTTCAATTAAAAAAAAATAATGAAGAACAGTAGTTCTCGTGGGTTGGCATTTGAAGTTTATCCTCACCAAGTTTTATAAGATAAGATACAGTTTATTGAACTCCGTGGGGTAATTTGTCCTCTGCATTTAACCCATCCTATAGTTAGGAGCAGTTATTACTGTTTGTGGTATTTTTAGTGCATTTCTAGTCGGAGGAGCCAATAATTCTGGAGAGTACTGTAGCCTTGATTGCCTTATTTTCAGCCACGGTTAGAGAGTCAGCTGTGTCACATGATTGCTACAGTGCATATGATTGGGTCTTCACCCTGTTCCTGCCTATTACCTGCATGTTCTCCGCAGTTCACTGTGATCTGAGTCAAGATGTCTGCAGAAGGAGAGAAATGGAGAAGAATGCTCTCTCTGATTATTATTTCCCAAAATTATGGGAAAACTCATAATGGTCTTTCTGCACAGTTTGGGGGAGGAGAGAAGGTTGACCCAGAGGAGGCCCCAGTTTGTCCATTAAGTCATGTTTAACCAAATACGGCCCTCCAATCCAGCGATGTGGATTCACTGAAAAGTTAGCATTGATGGATGTATGGCTCCATTCCAAGGGTTTAAAGAAGAAACTACATGCTAGGAATCTGTAGCTGAGTAAATCCAGCGTATGTATATATTTAAACTGTATTCCAGCTGTGGTTAAACTTGTTTAACAGCTGCATGTCGCACCTGACTGTGGAAGTCTGTGCCATCCTCAGAGTTACTTACTTACACATTACTTTTCTTTACCCTTTGCATAGTTTATAACTGAATCAGCGTGTCGACGTTCAGCCTCGGGATTTTAAGGTATTTGTTACAATCTACTGGCACAGAGTGTGATGGGCAAGTCGCAAAGCTCATTTTCAGAGCCCAATCAAAACTGCCAAAGGGTGTCGCAATACGCCAATACTGCAGTTTTTGTGTGTTCAGTGTGTGTGTTCTGTGTGTGTGTGTGTGTGCGTGTGCGTGCGCGCATGTGTGTGTGTGTGTGTGTTCACTTTACCGCCTTAATCCAGTCAGTAAGGAAAAACCCGGGAACCAAAACCACTGCCCAAAAGTCCAGGAAACTATGAAGCTGCTGGGATGAAACTAGGAAAAAAAATGCATCTGGAGCAAAGTTACAAAAAGAGTGAGGCCACTGGGCAAACAGGAGAAAAATACTGTTTCAAAATTCAGTTTAACAAAACTCTCACACAGGAAACAGTGACAAACTTAGGAATCAGCACTGAAGGGTCCACACTGTTAAAGGGGCTGTGTCATGATTACTGCTCATGCTCAAAACTTTGAAAACTGCTCAGTCTAACGATAAAACAAAGTGAATCTGCTTAACTGCAAGTCATAATCTGATTCCATAATTGTTAATGGTTCATCATTTTGCATTCTATTTATATAATAATAATCATCATCATAATAATAATAATGCATTTTATTTATAATGCGCCTTTCAAGAAACCCAAGGATGCAGTACAGAGATGTAAAATGAACTAAAAAACATAGGGTATACATAAAATTACAGAAGTAAAACAGTACATGACAATGCAAAATAAGATAAAATACATAAAATTAATTAAAAAATAAAGAGATAATGGTGAATTGGGCTGAGAGAGCAAGAGGACAGAAGGTAGGAAGGAAGGGGTGTGTATATATAAGGACAGAAGGCAGGTGTATATATAAGGACAGAAGGTAAGTGTATATATAAGGACAGAAGGTAAGTGTATATATAAGGACAGAAGGTAAGTGTATATATAAGGACAGAAGGTAAGTTTATATATAAGGACAGAAGGTAAGTGTATATATAAGGACAGAAGGTAAGTGTATATATAAGGACAGAAGGTAAGTGTATATATAAGGACAGAAGGTAGGTGTATATATAAGGACAGAAGGTAAGTGTATATGTATAAGGACCGAAGGTAAGTGTATATATAAGGACAGAAGGTAAGTGTATATATGAGGACAGAAGATAAGTGTATATATAAGGACAGAAGGTAAGTGTATATATAAGGACAGAAGGTAAGTGTATATATAAGGACAGAAGGTAAGTGTATATATAAGGACAGAAGGTAGGTGTATATATAAGGACAGAAGGTAAGTGTATATATAAGGACAGAAGGTAAGTGTATATATAAGGACAGAAGGTAAGTGTATATATAAGGACAGAAGGTAAGTGTATATATAAGGACCGAAGGTAAGTGTATATAGAAGGACAGAAGGTAGGTGTATATATAAGGACAGAAGGTAAGTGTATATATAAGGACAGAAGGTAGGTGTATATATAAGGACAGAAGGTAAGTGTATATCTAAGGACAGAAGGTAAGTGTATATATAAGGACAGAAGGTAAGTGTATATATAAGGACAGAAGGTAAGTGTATATATAAGGACAGAAGGTAAGTGTATATATAAGGACAGAAGGTAAGTGTATATATAAGGACAGAAGGTAAGTGTATATATAAGGACAGAAGGTAAGTGTATATACAAGGACAGAAGGTAGGTGTATATGTAAGGACAGAAGGTAAGTGTATATATAAGGACAGAAGGTAAGTGTTTATATAAGGACAGAAGGTAGGTGTATATATAAGGACAGAAGGTAAGCGCATATATAAGGACATAAGGTAAGTGTATATATAAGGAGAGAAGGTAAGTGTATATATAAGGACAGAAGTTAAGTGTATAGAGAAGGACAGAAGGTAGGTGTATATGTAACTAGAGAAGGTAAGTGTATATATAAGGACAGAAGGTAAGTGTTTATATAAGGACAGAAGGTAGGTGTATATATAAGGACAGAAGGTAAGCGCATATATAAGGACAGAAGGTAAGTGTATATATAAGGACCGAAGTTAAGTGTATATATAAACACAGAAGGTAGGTGTATATATAAGGACAGAAGGTAAGTGTATATATAAGGACAGAAGGTAAGTGTATATATAAGGACAGAAGGTAAGTGTATATAGAAGGACAGAAGGTAAGTGTATATATAAGGACAGAAGGTAGGTGTATATATAAGGACAGAAGGTAAGTGTATATATAAGGACAGAAGGTAAGTGTATATATAAGGACAGAAGGTAGGTGTATATATAAGGACAGAAGGTAAGTGTATATATAAGGACAGAAGGTAAGTGTATATATAAGGACAGAAGGTAGGTGTATATATAAGGACAGAAGGTAAGTGTATATCTAAGGACAGAAGGTAAGTGTATATATGAGTACAGAAGATAAGTGTATATATAAGGACAGAAGGAAAGTGTATATATAAGGACAGAAGGTAGGTGTATATATAAGGACAGAAGGTAGGTGTATATATAAGGACAGAAGGTAGGTGTATATATAAGGACAGAAGGTAAGTGTATATATAAGGACAGAAGGTAGGTGTATATATAAGGACAGAAGGTAAGTGTATATTTAAGGACCGAAGGTAAGTGTATATATAAGGACAGAAGGTAAGTGTATATATGAGGACAGAAGATAAGTGTATATATAAGGACAGAAGGTAAGTGTATATATAAGGACCGAAGGTAAGTGTATATAGAAGGACAGAAGGTAGGTGTATATATAAGGACAGAAGGTAAGTGTATATATAAGGACAGAAGGTAAGTGTATATATAAGGACCGAAGGTAAGTGTATATAGAAGGACAGAAGGTAGGTGTATATATAAGGACAGAAGGTAAGTGTATATATAAGGACAGAAGGTAGGTGTATATATAAGGACAGAAGGTAGGTGTATATATAAGGACAGAAGGTAAGTGTATATATAAGGACAGAAGGTAAGTGTATATATAAGGACAGAAGGTAAGTGTATATATAAGGACAGAAGGTAAGTGTATATATAAGGACAGAAGGTAGGTGTGTATATAAGGACAGAAGGTAAATGTATATATAAGGACCGAAGGTAAGTGTATATATAAGGACAGAAGGTAGGTGTATATATAAGGACAGAAGGTAAGTGTATATATAAGGACAGAAGGTAAGTGTATATATAAGGACAGAAGGTAAGTGTATATATAAGGACAGAAGGTAAGTGTATATATAAGGACAGAAGGTAGGTGTATATATAAGGACAGAAGGTAAGTGTATATATAAGGACCGAAGGTAAGTGTATATATGAGGACAGAAGGTAGGTGTATATATAAGGACAGAAGGTAAGTGTATATATAAGGACAGAAGGTTAGTGTATATATAAGGACAGAAGGTAGGTGTATATATAAGGACAGAAGGTAAGTGTATATATAAGGACAGAAGGTAGGTGTATATATAAGGACAGAAGGTAAGTGTATATATAAGGACAGAAGGTAAGTGTATATATAAGGACAGAAGGTAAGTGTATATATAAGGACAGAAGGTAGGTGTATATATAAGGACAGAAGGTAAGTGTATATATAAGGACAGAAGGTAAGTGTATATATAAGGACAGAAGGTAGGTGTATATATAAGGAGAGAAGATAAATGTATATATAAGGACAGAAGGTAAGTGTATATATAAGGACAGAAGGTAAGTGTATATATAAGGACAGAAGGTAAGTGTATATATGAGGACAGAAGATAAGTGTATATATAAGGACAGAAGGTAAGTGTATATATAAGGACAGAAGGTAAGTGTATATATAAGGACAGAAGGTAGATGTATATATAAGGACAGAAGGTAGGTGTATATATAAGGACAGAAGATAAGTGTATATATAAGGACAGAAGGTAAGTGTATATATAAGGACAGAAGGTAAGTGTATATATAAGGACAGAAGGTAAGTGTATATATAAGGACAGAAGGTAAGTGTATATATAAGGACAGAAGGTAAGTGTATATATAAGGACAGAAGGTAGGTGTATATATAAGGACAGAAGGTAAGTCTATACATGAGGACAGAAAGTAAGTGTATATATAAGGACAGAAGGTAAGTGTATATATAAGGACAGAAGGTAGGTGTATATCTAAGGACAGAAGGTTAGTGTATATATAAGGACAGAAGGTAAGTGTATATATAAGGACAGAAGGTGAGTGTATATATAAGGACAGAAGGTAAGTGTATATATAAGGACAGAAGGTAGGTGTATATATAAGGACAGAATGTAAATATATATATAAGGACAGAAGGTAAATGTATATATAAGGACAGAAGGTTAGTGTATATATAAGGACAGAAGGTAAGTGTATATATAAGGACAGAAGGTAGGTGTATATATAAGGACAGAAGGTAAGTGTATATATAAGGACACAAGGTAAGTTTATATATAAGGACAGAAGGTTAGTGTATATATAAGGACAGAAGGTAAGTTTATATATCAGGACAGAAGGTAGATATATATTTTAGTTATATAGGCGTTATGCTTTTCAATATATGGTGTTTTTAATGTGAATTCGAGGAGTCAAGGACTATTTTGGCTCCTTAGCTGGATGATATAAAGAATGTAACTTAGTTTGCTGACCGCCAATCACTGCATTCCTCACGCGGTTTAAAGAGTTAACGCCGCATTCCTCGCGCGGCGCGTTTTCTCAGGCTGCCGAGATTGTGCTTCAGTACCAGAGACAGCGACTGAGAAACGCATCCGGAGCCGTGACTGTTATTTCAGGACCGCAGACAGCAACCAGGAGATCCGACGGAGGTGCGGTTGTGACAGCGGGGAAAGAATGAATGACGGAAAACGGCCCGTAAATTTTGGAATTTGATGGGGTTTTCCTCCAGAAAGTCTCCAAATCTCTCTTTTGATTATTCAAGAATATAATAACTTACAGAAGAATAATTAAATAGGGGGATTTAAAATTTAAATGGAGAGGTCTTTTTCACAAGTGGAGTGCCATCAATAAAGTATTGTGCTGGCTCATTTGCCTGGTCCCAAATGCTTACAGAGGGAAACAAAGGCAAACTTGATCTGGTAAATGTAATGCCATTACGACTACTGCATAAAACCTGACAAAGGCTACTTTAGACTGAAGTATTTTTAGCAATTTACACGTGTTGACCAATGAAATATTAACTCCTGGGTTTTATACAAATCAATTTGCAAATGATCAAACCAGCCAGAGAATTGACAGTGAGGTTAATCAGATGTGTTGGTATCTGTTTCCCACATAAAACTTGAAAGTTCATTTTTAGATTAAAAAGATAATCATCAAAGCTAAAGTTGTGAAAGCGAAAATGTTATCACAAAATATTCTGTAAGAGGCCAGAGGCCGGAAACACAACCACCCTAAGGTTTAGAAACCTTCATAAATACATCAACACACACACACACACACACACACACACATTCAAATCACATCATTATAAACAATGACATGCATGGTGTTTGAGATAAAAATTCAAAGGGCTTGAAACCAATTAATTTACTTGCTTTTTTGTAGTACTGTCAAACCCTTTGGTCGAAACGAATATGTTTGCAAACAAAAGATGCTGAGCTCTTAGGCAATTAATGCATTAATGTGGCACAGCTGAGCACCAACCACAGAGACGAATCAATTAATCTTAATTCCGCTAATCACGTTACAATGCTGTCGACAAAATCAACTAATGAAGGCAATGTCATATGGTACACCTTGTAACACAGGCTCACGTGCACCCATGCACGACACACACACACACACACACACACACAACACATATGCACACATAGGCATTTTCACCCACACACAACACACCTGCACACACACACACACACACACACACACACAACACATATGCGCACACATAGGCCTGTGCTCACGTCACCACTGTTCTTAAACATTGCAACAATAACGTATGACTTTTATGAGACCACGAGGAGTCACCCTCACGAGATGGTTAAATAATCAGGTAT
>CM056581.1:98812295-98847295 GCA_029721435.1 Gymnothorax reevesii | reverse complement strand
TGCATTCGGCGCCTCGAAACACCAGCCATCACAAATAGTAATACAAAATGGTGCAAAAAACTTAAAAACATCAGTGAGCAGCAGCTCTGTGGACAGAAAAGCCCCATTAATGACAGCAGTCAGGAGAGCACACCTGTGGGGTGCCCCAGTGGCTCATCGGTCTGAACACTCGTACCATAAAGGCTGTGTCCTTCCCACAGCGACCTGGGTTCGATTCCAGCTCAGGTCCCTTGCTGCATGCTTTTTCCCATTCCTCTCCCAAGCCTTCCTGTCTCTCTACACTGGACAGCTGTCAAATAAAGGAAAAATTCCTGAAAAAATAATCTTAAAAAAAAGAAGAGCACGACTGGACTGGACCAGACTGGTTCACTCTGACAGAAAGGCTGCGGTGACTCAGCCACATATTATCACTGCGGTGAACTAAAAAACACCTCAGAATTCACAACGCATCCAACCTTGAGTTGAATGGGCTGCAGCAGCTTTAAGATCAAGTCGAGTTCCACTCCTGTCAGCCAAGATTAGAGTTCCAGGGCTGTAGTGCACAGACTCATCGAAACTGGACAGGTCAGGATTTAAAAGACGTCCCCTGGTCTGAAGAATCTGTAGCATCATGCAGATGGTTGTGTCAGATTATAGCATTAGCAGCATGAATCTTTGAACCAAATTTGCTTTGTCGAAGGTTCAGGCCAGACGAGGTTTAATGGTGTGAGGAATGCATTCCTGGCGCACTTTGGGACCTTTGATAGAGATCAATCATCACCTGACACCGGGCTGGTGGCTCATATGGGCAAGAGACGAATCAATCAACTGCCCTGCACCAATCAGGAAGCTGCTCCAGGTCAGTAAAAGCCATACTCCAGCCTTGTTTTCTGAAAAAAAAATTCTGACACAAAACAAAGGCTCTAATCTTAATATCACAGCTGTTTCTCAATATACATAGATACTGAAGCCAGATTTATGCTGCTGTAAATATCTGTGCAGTATATCTTTACACCAGTATTCCTCCCGGTATGTAGTTTATGCTGATATACCAGTCACCCATAATATTGACTCAGTGCTGCTACAAACCCACTCCGTGAGGGTGCAGTACTCAGGCCCACAGCTCTGGGATCTCGCTGCAGCAGACGCTGAAAGTCCGCCCCTCTGTACCAAACCCACTGATACGGCAGGAGGGTCGTATTGAGGACAATCCGTCTTTGACTTGTCCTTGGCTCCTCCCTGGCTGTTCGCTTCGGGTCCCGGCCTGGCCCAAAGCACCTGATCCAGCTGCCAGCACCCTGGTGTCCAAACACTGGCTGCTCCTGGGTTCTTTCATTCACATCCAGCATAATTAAACAGCTCAGGGGCCACAGGAGCCCAAACAGCCCCACAGAGTTTACTGTGGGGCCAGTCCGGGAGCTGAAGGTGTCCAGCATCATTTCAGCTGCAATAGAGAACATTCTGTATGGTCAAAAAATAATGGGCCAGTGATTAAATATGCTGGGGCACCAGATTTACTAAAAATATGAGGTGAAAGTAGAGATTGTCAGCCTTAAGCCTCAGGGGCTGACATCTGTATTATTGAGCCAAGGATAAATTTTCGCCTTTTTTATCGTGTGGAATAAGAAGGGCTTGTAATTCATTTAACACTGAATATTTCACAGAAAAAAAAATGCCCCAGTAACTCGGCTACGTTCTCACAACTTTATCTTGAGAGATAATAATCAGGAAAAGCAGTGCAGCTCTGCTTGTACAGGGTACCATTGTACACTAGAAGGCATCAGGTCTTTTATCACTCGTGGATGACGCACACAGATAATCTGGCAACGAACATCTTTATCCTCGGGGAAAAACGATTGCAGATTTTCTTTTGGCTGAATTGTAAAAGCAAAAGTGGTCTAAACAAAGACGTCTAGACAGCTCTCCGTGTTTCTGCGTGTCGGAGACGCGCTTGACTAAATTCATTTACATTACAGTCATTCTGCTGGCAGTCTTATCCAAACACACTCGCAGCGAGAGAGAGCACAAGTGGCTGTGATAGATTAGCGTGAGAAAGCGTGTCAGTTCAGCCTAATTACGTCCTAAACCAGAAACAACATCAATAAAACAAGCTGTTGCCAATCTAGAGCTGAGTTAACAAAAAGCTCGATGTAGCCAACATCCATATAAAGAGACAATACCATTACAATGTAGAGGCTGAATCTAATACATAATGGAATTATTATTTATTATTATCCAATTGCAGACCATTTAGCTCTATTTAGGCAATTAGGTAGGTGCCCTTATTAATGAATATGTACTTTGCTGTGTAAAGTTTTAATTCTGAAAGACTTGTCCAAGGAGTCACTCGGGAAAACCTTGACTGAATCCAAACCAAATACAGACTGTTTCCAAACTATACTTGTAAAATTTTTCGTCAAAGTCAAAGTGAGGAATGCTTATCTAACACATTCAGCGCAGCAAACCATGTAGAGACCTGTGGTGTATGTGGTTATATGTGTTGTATGTGTAAGACAGCATACTGTGACTTACAAATAGGAAAATAATTGAAGAACCTATTACTAAAACCCCATAAGTCACACTTGACTTGACTTGTGGAGATTTAGTAATCAGTTTTTCAATTGTTTTAATGTAAATGTTTGCAAGTCAAGAGAGCTCATTCTTCTTTTTGGACTACTTTGAATGTTACTTAAGAGATACTTAACAGATATAATTAATGAATGGTTTATCATGGTTATAGAATTCTTATTCTGCATTGTGTTGCGTTAGTTCTAAGTTCATTAGCTCATTGTAAATGCTTTTTACTGTATTAAATGATTGTAACTGGTTCAGGCAGGAAACTGGAGAAGAGCTACATCAGCTGACAGCAGCCTATAAGCTCCCAGCACGTCAGCATCAGCAGGCACACGATTGGAGGAGACACATCACGAGGTCGTACAGCCGTCTGTTTGAAAGGCATCAAGCTCACTCACTTCCGCTGCTGTTTGCAATGACTTTTCATGCTATGCAACACGCTGTTTGGTTTTTTGGTTGCCACCTCCACCCCAGCCTCCACCTGTTTGGTTCTGCTCACATCGGGGGGATTTTGATTTCAGTTCATGACTATGTTTGTATGTTTGCTGTGCCCAGGTAGGACATTCCTCCAGAGCAGAACCGCCGCCAAAATACAATGTAATGCTTATACCCATGAATAAATTGTTCTATTTTATTGAAACGCGAGTTTTCCTGACTGAACTAATGTTAAGCAATGTGCCCTTAGTGTAAAGTGTTACTGATTTTAAAACTAAAGATTAGACAATTCTAGATGCCTTATTTTTATGTTTCCAGTGGAAATCCTTCAGCCACTCGCCAGGCTTTTATCAGGTGCTCTCATTGAGACAGACAGAGAGCAGACTGACGCACTCGAGGGAAGATCCTCAGATTCGGAGCAGAGACTCTCTCAGGCAGCAGCAGAACCTTGAGCCTGAAGGTGTGCGGAGGTGATGCTTTGACTCCTGGATTTATGTGCTGTGCATTGATATCACCTCCAGACTGTACTCACTGAGGTAATTCCCTCTCCGATGCCCTTGGGCGCAAAATTTATACCTAAATCACTCCAGGAAAACACTCAGCGACAGAGCCCACCGCGAGCATTAACAGGTCATGCAGCCATTATAGGGGCACACACGAGACTGATTTTTTTAAATTTATTTATTCAAAGGATGCAAAACGTGTTAATTATGTATTACTATGTTATTTATTTACATAAAGCAATACCACTACTCAATCTGCTCCAGCTGCGTAGCTGAAGCTAAGCAGATGTGGGTTTGGTCAGTACTTGGATGGGAGACCACCTGGGAAAACCAAGTTGCTGCTGGAAGAGGTGTTGGAGGCCAGTAGGTTGCGATCTTCCCTCTGGAGGCATAATCCCCAGTGACCCAGTGCAGTGATGGGGACACTGTACTGAAGGAGACGCATCTTTCGGATGAGACGTTACACTGAGGTCCTGACTCTCTGTGGTCATTAAAGACCCCATGACACTCTTCGATAAAAGTAGGGCATTACTCAGTATCATGGCTGAATTCCCACCCTGGCTCCTTCGACCTGCCACCTAATCGTCCCCTGATCTAATTGGCTGTGCAAATTTCCCTCTCCCCCCCCACCTCAACCCCCAGGGCTCCCTTGAAAAACAGATTTCAATCATCACCGGGACTGCAAACTGCAATCAGTTACCCCAATTTTTATTTTGAACACAGCCACCTTAATCACACTTCTTAACTCTGAGAGCGCCTGGATTTCTGCCCGAGTGTGAGGGCAGAATCAGCAGCCAATCAGCAGCACTAACTCTGCAGTCCATCGCCCGGCAGGAGAAAAAACCAGGGCTGGGTGTGGATTTGAGGGCCAGATTTGAGGGCCAGTGCCTCACACAGCTCGCTTTGAAAAAAAATCTAATTCTGCTCAGTGGCTGCGGATATGAAAGCTTACAAAACTGCCTGAGAGTAAATTTAGATGATGACTGCATGAGGTACCACGTCAAACGTTCATTTTCTTTTGTTTGTCTCCTGGCAAGTACTATCCTTTCATCTCATTTCCTGTCCAGTATCTCATCGCTTGAAAATTGTTTTTGCTTAATTTTTTTTGCGCGTAGGCTAATTAAATCCTGAAATAATTTCTTTCACGGAGATGAAGTGTGTTCTCTGTCCAATTCTAAAGACACAGAAACAACGAACACGACTCTTCTGTAATCCTCTCAATTCTCTCTCAGTGAATTGCAGCTCTCATGTCAACAGATTGCTGGATCAATTATAACTTTTGCATCCCTTTTTCTAAGAGAATGGGCAATACTGGCCACACTAATGGATTGAATGAAATGCATTTTTAACAAACGGCCTCTCCGAATGTCGACGGTTTGAGAGGTTGCGATGGAGTTTAACGGGTGAGTGTGAAAAGTCAGAGTAGTTCTAGAGTCCAACAGTAATCTCAAAGAGGCATGTCTGGCATAATGAGATTAGCAGGCATCCCTGGGACCTGCCGAACTCTGGAAAAATCTGCCGCAGTTCATTTAAAAATGAATGCCACTGAAATATAAATGCACGTTTTTTTTTTTCCAGCGCAAGAGGAATTACACATGAAAACAAAAATGACTTTGACAACGTGATGCATGCGTGTGAATCAGGAACAATAGCAGGACGGGGGGGAGGGGTTGTGTACACACAACTTTTGTTTGAAAAGCGGCTCCGTTTTAAAAGGATTCATGACGCCTCCGTAGGTGAAAGATGCCTGCAGGGACCCATACTGCTGCTACCTGACAGCGCTCGCGCACTCCCTCTGATTCTAGCTCTTTTAAAGCGGCCCACAGTACAATCCAATCGCCCTCACACAACAACAGACATGCAGCTGCATGGCTACTGCCAATAATAAGTGCGCGTTTTCTCGCAATTCTCCATAATTTTGGATGAACTGGCCAAAAAGTATGTGACGGTAAACATGAAATATTGTGCTCTATTTTCTTGTGGCAGCGCAGGGTGGCGTAGCGTGGCGCAGCCTGCGCAGTGGTAATTTGGTCCAGTGCAGCCCGCGCAGTGGTAATTTCATGCGGTACAACACTGTGAGCAGCCACTTTGGCAATTTGGTCGACAGACGTACGCCGAGACGGGTGTGGCGGCATAGTAGGGGGAGGTGTCACATATTCACAGGGCTTAAAGCAAAAAAAAATCCCAGGACTGAAAATTTCAGACGTGGGATAAGACATTCTGAAAGGGGCTCTAAGCTTGCAACGGTCTAGCCCTGGTCCCTGTCCTAGACAATGGCAATATAAGAGAAATATAAACAACATTGTGCGCCCAGCAAACACCAATTAATTGGGTGATATGCTACTTCACAGTTCTCAAATGCCTTAATTGTGAATGTGTAGAATTCGTGCTTCATTTTAACATAAACACCTGCTGAAGTTGTAGTCTGTCTATTGCTAGTCTGGTCTATTTCAAATATTAAAATTACTGTAGGACTTTAAAGCAAAAGTGCGTAGCAGCAGACCTGCCAACCTTGGCAATTATTTTTGAGTACACATGCGCGGGCGCAAAGCGCCCGCAGGGCCCAAGGTGCAAATTTTCGTCCCCACGCGCCTTTTAGGGTGGGAGCAAATTGTATGTTGACTTACACTAAATGGAGGCAAGCTGTTACAACCTTTTAAATAAAAATGCCAGTCCAGAGAAAAAGTAGTATTACCAGGCTGTAATGTTGCATTGGCAATATTGACAAATCTTTAATATACTAACTGCACCTGCTCAGACTTAGTTAACACTAGTCTAGCAAAACAGTCTAATCATTTTATTCTTTTTACACACTGCTGAGGAGTGCATACCATGTGCACTGTATCTCCACTGATATCAAGCAATGCAGGGTTCTCCTTCCTGACCATTGTCTCCACTCCAGCCTTCTGTCCTCTCATGACAGCGCAGTTGTCCAGCAGAATGCTGACAGCTTGGTTCCAGTTTAGGCGATAGGATTTTACGACATCTGTCAGCTCGATTGTGAGGGTTGTTGTATCAGCAATATTGGCTTTTCTTGAGGCCAAGTGATGAGTAACAACTTTGCCCAAATCCTCATCATAATAGCGCACCAAAACGTTCAGCACACGGTCCATGTTTGTATTGGTGGCCTTATCAACATTTAGGGAAAAATAAATGTTGTTCAGCTTGTCAGATAACTGCTTTTTTATCTGAGTGGAGATTCCGTGAGTGCACACATATGACGCCTGTGTGTTTGAAACTGTTAATCTAGACAGTGCATTTTTGTCCTGTGCATTTTTGTCCTGTGCAGCAGTTTTAATCAGTTCAGCAAGTGGCTGTGCTACCGTGAACGAAAGATCATGCTCTGCAATGAATGTGCAGATACGCACTTTATGATTGCACACACGATCTGTCATTGATTGGCGAGCATCCTCACTCGTTGTTAACGCACCTGGTAGCACTGTACAGTGTGGGAGAGCTCTGACAGCAGCCCTGTGACCTGGTTCATTGTTGTGCTTGAAAAGCTTTTTTTGCCGTTTGAACTGTACAACAGCTTTCTGTTGCAAACACAACAGAAACAAGCTCCTGGTTCCTTCCATTTTTGACACCGGGACCTGAATGGCTTTCCTGTGTCACCTATCTCATCCAACCAAGCCCACCTCCATTTGTTTTTGACAGTGCTGTCAATATTAGTCACGTCTGATCCTTCCTTCACAACTAACCGCTCCATGATTTTTCGCAGACTGAACCGGTACCACAGCAGTGACAACACACGTGGGTAATATTTTGAGTCAAACAATGCAACGCGGTGAATACAGATGATACAGTAGTTGCAGACGCGGCTGATCTAAAACATTACCCAGAATGGGAGATTTGCACACTAACAATGCTTTTTTTAATGCAAGATAACGTAAGAATACATAACAACGAATCAATGACCGATCGTGTGTGCAATCATAAAGTGCGTATCTGCACATTTATCGCAGAGCACGACCTTTCGTTCACAGTTGCACAGTCATTGATTGATGACTTTATTAGAAGTTTGCGGTTTCATACAGTTTCATAACGGTGCAGTTCACTAGTACATGGTCTACTAAAACTAAAACACACAGGCGTCATAGGAGTACATCCATGGAATTTCCACTCAGATAAAAAAACAGTTATCAGACAAGTTGAACATGATTTATTTTTCTCTAAATGCTGACGAGGCCACCAATACAAACATGGACCGTGTGCTGAACGTTTTGGTGCGCTTCTATGATGAGGATTTGGCAGTGGCGTACCGTCAGATGTCAGGAAGGCCTTCAGTAACATTACCTTTCCCGGATAATTGCTCTTAAACTGTTTGCGATCAGGTTTGCCTAACAATCAAACAGTTAACAGAACAGCCACCACCAATGCGTAACACGTAATGATTAAGAAATGTCAATGACAAAGCGATTGGCTTTGTTGATATAGTTGATGTGATTCCGCAAGGATGACAATCTGAAAAAATCCGAAACTTTCGCGGACTCGGCAGCAATTATTTTTGTTATCACTCAGCTGTGCATCGTACCTAACAACGCTCTTTAGCTGTCACTACATTCAGACTATAGAACGGATTCTCATGGCTTATTGCTCAATGAACCTCGCGAACTAATTTACGCAAATCCAGAAATTATAAAGACATAGGCTATTGATATTTTCCGTAGCCATTGGTGTGTGGAAGTAAACGACGTATAATTTCGTAACGCAATGTATAACAAGGCTTTCGAAAATAAATTAGATTCTCGTCTTCCAATCAGTCTCAGCAACTGTTTCTAATCAGGGAGGTAAACTGCGAGAGGTGTCTGTCATTAAGAAGTGAAAGGTGAGGTAGCCTAATTGCTGTGTTTCTGCCAACGGACCGTCACTGGGATTTGGCCACTGCTACCTTCCCAGTAAATATAGGCTAATGTTATATATTTAGATCATACCTGATGTTCACATGGTGTAATCCACTTTCGATGTTTAAGAAAAAATCCACTGACTGCCATTATTCCTAGTGATTTCATCTTTTGGACACTGTCATCCATACTGAGCGAATTTCATAACTTGAAAAATCCGCAGCACTATGAATCATGAAGTCACATTGCTGATCTGCCATTTAAGTTACTCCAACACGACACAACAAACGCTAGCTGGTTGACGCTAAGATAATGCTTGGTGTCAGGTTACATCAGAGCTCAGCAGCCAGCGGCACCCTACTGAGTGCACTCTGAGCTGCGTATCTTCATAGATGTTTACATTTACATTATTTCCTTGGGGAGGGATGCATCGCAGTTTGGAAATCACCTCACTAGCAAGTATATGCAGCATTTTAAAATTTTTTTCATTGACATCGCGGCCATGGCTAGACCGCCCCCCCCCAAAATATAACTTTTTTTTTTTTTTGCAAATCTGCATCGATCTCATAAATAGCCCCTAGGGAATCTCCAGGACGGAAATCCGTCCCCAGGACGGAGAACTTTAAGCCCTGTATTCATCATGACTCAGTGAGAATTTCGTGGATAAAGGCTCCGCCAAAAGTGCGCAGAAAGCTCGCCAGCTCCACCCGGGTTTACTTTCTGTGCAGTGGTAATTTGGCTGACCGGCGCACAGTGCGCACACGTCACCGAAACCTCACAGGCAGGATTCCAAATCTGAGGCATATTTCAATGCAATAAACGTTTACAGCAACCACCATTTAATGTAACTATCTGAATCATAAATTATAGTACTTATATTGATTGTCCTGATGTCAGATCAAAGCGAGAGAGAGAGAGACAGAGAGAGAGATGTGCATGTGGGCGCGTGAGTGCGTGTGTAGGCTATGTGGGTATGTGTCCTTCAGCTGCTTTCACATCAGACGTGAAATGAATTTTTCGGAAGACATATTACATTCAAACTCAATGCAAAGATGCAAAGATACAAATACGCGTGTTTTGCAGCTTTATCCGGAGACACTTCTCTCAGTAATGATGTGGCTTTGGGAACGGTATAAAATACACCCCATCGCCCAGCCTCCCAGGATCACATCGGAGTTACATTTACCCCAAGCACAGACTTTGACCATTTTCTTAACTTAGAATCATTTTAAAACCCCATAAAAGTGAACGATTCTAAGTTTTTGTGATACATTTCAATGGACGTTCAGGCTCAGAATGTCCGAGTATATGGGGAGAGAATATGCACTGTGATTGGCTGATTGCATTTGAGGGCGGGACTTAGCCATAGGTCAATTCGTGAATGCCCTAGCTAGCCAGATAACTCATATTCGTAATGCTTAATATAGACGTAAGCAGTGCAGAAAACAAGCCTGAAGCAGCAAAGTAAAATGCAGCATTAACGCATCATGCAGATGTAGGACAGAGGCTTTTATATTCCCACACATTAAAGGTGAGGAGAGGAGCTCAGTTGATGGGTGAAGATTTGACTCGGCTGTGTTAAACCCATGCAAGCCTTCTCTTCTCCCTCTTTGCCACGTACGCTGGCAGGAGGGACAGAGGCGGGACAGAGGAGTACTTGCGCTGGGCTGCACCAGGCACGAAATCGCAAAATACGCCTGGACAACCTCCCCCCCATGAATCCCCCCCCCCATTCAGCGCATCTGCGCCTGATTTACGAATTTAGAGCCTAATGTCACAAAGATAACTTGTTGACGTTTGTAGAGCTGCGCTTGATGAAACATATTCATGTGCACATTATTGTGAAGCATCACCGCAATAGTGCAGTGCTAGAGTCGAGACAATTCAGAAGGGGAGGCTCTTTTCATGTGTGCAAGTAGATTCTCAGGACAATGACATAATCTCTGTCATTTTATCCAGGAAGATACCGGGGAGAAATAACAGAACTGTCATTTTACAAAGATTGTTGATATTCATGGGCCACTTCAGGCAGTCATTAAATACAAATTAGTAGCAACCAAGTAAAATATATAATGAATGTAAAATTATGGTAATTATGTCTCATTGCTTTTCTGCCCTGAAATAGGAGGGCATACTCTAATGAAATGTCAGTAATTCCTAATCCGATCACGATATTTTTACACAAATACTCCCAAATTAAAGCTGTATTTCAACCTCATTTTATTGTTTTATTTAAAATTTCACTGCGTTGGAGCACACAGCTCATGCCAAAAAAATATTGTACCACTGTTCCCAAACTTTTGACGGGCTGTGTGAGGTTTGCGTAAGCGCATGTGGTGATGTCATGCTGCAGTCCTGTAGATCTTTCTCCAGAAATGTCAGCAGGGCTTTCTCTGATGACTTGTCTGGCTGAGTACGTGTCATTATCAGCAGGACATGCCGAGCCGCCCTGACACCACACTGCAGCTTCCATCTGTGTTTACTGTCCACGCGAAGCACAACTAGCGGTCTCTGAAAACCATTAAAATACGATTTCAGGAAAGGTAATAAGTCCCTCTTTGGCTGGTCACTACATTTCCCCTCTAACGCCATCTCTAAAAAGCACCTCTGTTACATTTTCTCTCCTCTCCTACCTGCCGACAGCATTTAGCGTTTGCCGGCGATGACTGATAAATGACGACCTGAGGCCACAGCCGCCACGGCGACAGTTTATAAACAGAAACAACTCAAACGGTTCAGTGCAGCGATGCTGCTGCACCAGATTGCGAATAAATATCGGTCCTGTCATATCTCATCACTCGGGGAGTGATGTGCCACCATCCAGAAATATGTACAAATAACAAAACTATTCCCTTTATCTTCAGAGGATGGAGAGATGATGATGGATGATTTTGGATGGATGTGGAAATAGATGAATGGATGGATAGAAGGATGGACAGACCATGGATGGATGGATGATATATGGATAAATGAAAGGATAGACGGATGATTGATGAATGATAGAATGATGGAGGGATAGATGAGTGGATAGATGGATGAATGAAAGGATGGATGGATGAATTATTGCTGGATGGATGGGTGGATAGATAGATGAATGAAAGGTGGATAGATAGTATGATGGATGATTGAAAAAATGATGGATGTCTCATCATGTCTGACCTCATTGGAATCCTAAGAAAAAAATAAAATGATAAGAAAATTTTTTTTTTTTAAATTGGAAAATGTAAGAATTTAGTTGTGCATGTAAGATAATATATTTTTTCACTGGACTGAAGTTGTGTTTGCAGAGTGAGTCCTCACACAGCTCCGAAGGCTGGAGCAGCAGGTACATTAATGCATTAATGAGCAAACACACTCACGAGGCTCACTGTACCAGAACACATTCACTCCTTTAATTAGCACAAGAGGAATTAATAAGAGACTCAGCCACCAGTGACAGTGTGTATTTTATGAGAAATTAGTTCAGATGCACCTAATTCTCAAACAGCAATAAGCAAATGCACTCTGCAGTCTGTTTAAAAAGGATTCTTCAATCCATTAATTTGCAAAAAAATTAATTTTTGAGAAATATTGTAGCCAAGGTAAAAGTCTGCATAAAATGGAAACTCAGGGAACAAATACAGAACCTACAGCACAATTTGAAATGAATGGACTGCACAGCTGACTGTGTTTTTAAGGCTCCACAGTGCCTCACACTGAATGGAGAGCATTTCTCAACGAAAACATCTGCCAAGACCAAGTTTTATTGCATATAGTCCGACATAACATCAAATCTTCTGGAGTCCAAAGGCTCGGTACAAAAATCTTTTGGAAGTCTTCAACATAGCAATGACAGCCAAATCTTCATCCAAAAAAATAAGACCGCATACAGATTATCGTACCTCTGGCTTGTAAAGTTTTATGTACCTTTTTTGCAGTTATGAAATGTAGCAGGCAGTGCATTAAATACCTCACTATTCTGAGGGTCTATGACTGAGCGCTGACTGCTGTGGGCCCTAATCATCATGTGCACATTTTTAGTGTGTGTGTGTGTGTGTGTGTGTGTGTGTGATGTGTGTGTGTGTGAGTGCCTGTGTATGTTTGCACTTGTGTGTGTGTGTGTCTATGTGTGTATGTTTGTGCGAGTGCTCACATGTGTGGGAGTGGGTGTGTGTATGCAGTTCTGTGCATGAGTTTTAGACATATTTAAAAGATATTTAAAGGCAAAATTCACAACAAAAACATTTCTGAAATTAAGGTTCAGAATATTGATCAAAATATACCATTTATAAAACAAGTGAACTAAATCAGTACCGGGTGTGACTACCTTTTGCCTCAAAATGAAACATATTGTCCTGCAGATCTACACCTTTTAGAGATAAATAGCTTGTTCTCAGCAAAATTGGTGAATTTACTTCAGTTTAGCTGTTCTGCTGCAGACTAACTGTCTCAGTTGCTTCTGTCTCTACATTTTCACAAACATCAATGTGCTCATATTCAGCAACACTAAATGCCTAAAACAGAAACTCAAACATCCAAAACCACATTTATTTTTCTTATTTAAGACCACATTAAAATAGAAAACTGTTGGGCGGCTAAAACATATTCATTTATACTGCTGACTTTGAATCACGTGCCGAAGCAGTGCTGCAGTACCAGCGTCCGCCGCGGTGGCGGTAAACTAAACAACAGAATGGCTCCAGGTAATGCCACACTGGTCAATAATATTAGTTATTCTGAGTATTTCTTCGGTCTCACAGGCTCTTCTAAAGCAAGATATCGAGAAAAGGTTGTATTTCCACATACAACAAGCTGAAAAAGTCTGATTGTAGCGATGTTGTATCTGGTTTTCTAAATGTTAAGTATCCAGACATTCTATATTACCTGGTGCTTCAGACCTTTGCAGTAATAAAATATGAGAACAGATTCCGTGCAGAGTAATTTGTTTGCGATAAAGCAGGCATGATGGGAGAAAAAAATGTAAATTACTGACGTACAAGTCGGTGCCAGATTCTGCTGAAGGACTTAACACCAAACAGTTGAACAACCTCTTCATTTTGTATGGCCTCATTAATAGCGCTCTGTGTAAAAGTGGTCAAGGATGTTTTCGTTGATTTTGCCTCTTTTTCAGTCTCTGGCCTCAGAATGGGAATTTTGTTCAATCGTTACTGATTTTTTTATATTTCCATGACCGAGGTGTAAAGTCGGTGCCCAGTCAGGATTTATCATGTCAGCTGGTTTCCCCGCATGTAAAAATACCTCCAGAGCTGGCCTAGAAGAGAATTCCGGTGTGAAATCGACTTGGGGTGTATTGAAACATGATACCGAGTACTAACCTTTGTCGAATACCCCACCTCCGTACGCACGCAACATTCGAAATGTATGGCTTTTTAGCCGAAGCTACCAACAGGCTTACAATGGCAGTAAATCGGTCATAATGTTGCCATGCAAAGAAATCGCAATTTTTTTCATCATTAACAAGGCTCAAAGTAGCTCCACACTTGATCGCTAGAATTCTGAGGGCCCTGACATTTAAAACGAGACACTAAGAACTTTGAAAATGGACAGGTAGTTTATTAAAAAAAGACTGTTTATGCAAACCTAACCTTGAGGTAGTTTCCAGTCGCCTCCATTTTGAAAGTCATGTTAAGACGATTGACGAGCACAAACGAATTGGAACGGTAGGGGAACAGATTGCAATCTATTCATTTGTGCTCGTCAATTGACTTATTGTGAGTTCCAAGATGGAGGCGACTGGAAACTACCTGGAGGTTAGGTTTGCATAAACAGTCTTTTTTAATAAACTACCTGTGCATTTTCAAAGTTCTCAGTGCCTCGTTTTAAATGTCAGGGCCCTCGGAATTCCAGCTACATTGAGCCTTGTTAATGATGAAAAAAATAGGGATTTCTTTGCATGGCAACATTATGCCCGATTCACTAAAATGAGAACAGAGCCATGCCGCCAAACTCAATGTACGCTTTTATGCTTTCAATCAATATTCTCTTTGACAAAGTGGTCCTATCAGAATGTATACTATAGACACAGGTGTAAACAGCCTTTCTGCCAGCCCCTTTCAGTACGAATTGGTCAAGCACAGTCTTTAACGATGTTCACTCAGCCGGCAAACTTTCCCTCCCGTTTGTTGTTACCCCCGGAATTCGAAGGAACATGAAAACACTCCGATGTTTCCCGTAGACTTACTGTATCTCTGCACTGCACATATATAAGCCATGGAAATTCATGTAAAAATGCAAAGAAACGTAGAAACCCAAGACTGAATACCCTATTGAACTGCATTATGAGTACAGCAGCTCATGTTTATACCACCACCACGGCCGCCTTCCGGTTTAAGACGTCAAGCATAAATTATGATAATTAGCTATAACGGCTATTGAAAGTCAGCAATATGAAGCAATTAATCTTCTTAGTGTAGGTACAGTGATCCACAAGCTGCCAGCTCAGCTCAACACACGTTGACACAGCATCTGCAAGTGTAAAACTTTACTGAAGGGATGGAATATCTTTCTTCCAAGAGATATTCCATTATTTGGTGTTTTGGTGATGGTGATGGAGAGTCCTTTTTAACATTTTGCTCCAAAACCACCTGTAATAGTTCAGTTAGTGTGAGATCAGGAGACTGTGAAGGCAGTGATATATGCTTAGGATCATTGTCATACTGTACATATAAAACCATTCAGTGATCCCTGTGCCATGCGGGGTTTGGGCCAGTGTCATCCTGGGAGAGGCCACTCCAATCATCATATTAATGGCTTCATCATTGGATGTACAGAAAAGGTGATCACCTTGCTTTGCATTGATTTTCAGTGACCCTTCTGCCTTTTCGGAGACCCAAGTGGACCCAAACCATGTCAGGAAAATGATTAGATGTGTCTGCACATCGTGTTCGTCCAATCACTGATTCAGGTTTTTCCATCATTTCCTGTATCACTCAAACCTGCATCCCCACTCTCTCTCTCTCTCTCTCTCTCTCTCTCTCTGCATCGCTACATTCCAGCATCTACTGTCTCCACACCCTCTGATGGCCTGATGGGCTCTGGACTCACATTCTTTCCTGAAGGTTCTTTTCCAACCAAATGCTCGTTACCCCAGTCGCCAGCATCTGACCCGTCTGTCTGTGACACCTGACCTGAGGGGCACCCCACCCCGTTCTGCAGGCGCGCTTCATGATAACTGAGGCGTATCGATCTGCTGACTCAATGAAAAAAAGAACGAGGGGAAAAGACTGTTATTTGCTGGACTGGTGTTATTGTGAGTGTCGTACTGAGAAATATAAAAACCCAGGTACAAAGCCCTCTTTTTCCTTCTGTTTGACCGATGCACATTTTAAGTTAGATCTGCAAAGTAAACAATCAACTGTGCCCTTGACAGCACATATATCAGCTAAACACTTTCAAAGCCTTCAACATTCGACAGATTTGAAACTTCAATATTTATTTCAGTGGACCGTTACCCCACAGATCTCAGTGTACTGAAATATGAAAATCGGAAATATGCTGTTCATATCTGATCACAACCTCAATATTAATTCATACTGACACAGATGCCAAATAGTAAGCTGGTAGAAGCTATGAAAACCCATTAATGTACCGAAATCTTTGGGTCTAATCTGGGTCATAGAATAAAATCGTGTCTGCATATTGCTTCAAAAGCATGAATACTTTCTCATTTCACGGAAGAGTTAGGACATTACGACTGCTGGTATCTCACTTAGAGAGTACCTCAATGCACCAGTGCCCGCATTAAGAGTAAATGGACATTTTAAAGCATTTTTTCTTATGAGCATTTTATTAAATACACTCAAACGGTTATTGATAGTTGTGCAAATTGCACCGCTAGGCAGCTCATTTTCCTAATATCTGCCATATTGTGCTCTCCTCGCCTCACCAGATACTAATGCGATTGCGAGCACGCTATCAGGAATCAGCCCCCCACTTTATACTGATTTATTGGTTTTCATATCGGCCATGCCAATGGTCCTTTTAATTTCCCCAGCGTTGATTTAATTTCCATATTCTAAATTACATTTCCAGGAGGAAGAGGCAATATAGTTGTGAACAAAGAGAGCAGGTCTGAGAAACCTCGATAAATGAATGCAGGACAGAAGTGTGAGAGTTTACAGTATAGATGTAATCTGCACTGGGAAATATTGCGATCATTACCGAATCACGGGCAAGTAACGACATTTGTATTCATTGGCAGAACTGCTTCAGCCATCTCGCTGGCTGACATCTTGATTTAGAGTGTAATGCATGCAGTATGTTCACCCTCTTTAATTTAATGGGCACTGTGCCACTCGCCGGGTTAAGGGTGGAGGTTCACTGACATCTGAGCCCATCACGCCAGGAAAATTCTGCTAATTGCATTTGCTGATGCTAACAGGGCTACTGCACTGACTGCTGCTGAAGCTCATGGCCCTGAAGCCAAGCTTTCTCTCTTCAGGGTACAGACTGTACACTGAGAAGGTGCAGCAATGCTTTCTTCTACATCCTACATACACTGGGTACATATCTATCAGAAAATGTTAACCGCGATACGTGTAACTCATCACTTGATATCATGTATTCTTGATCAAGGAAGTGTTCTGGATTAACTAAGTGTCACAAAAGGAGTGAAACATAGTTCCTAAATGAAGTACCATTTATAACACTGTAAAAATAATTTCCATTCATTTATGCTAGAAATTGCTATCTGTACACAGTTTTTATGCATCATACTTGAGTATGTATTCTTAGTCCACCATAATCTAATCAGCAAATGTGTTTAGAACACTGAGAGTCGTATGGATAATTTCACTCATTTTATTTTTTTGCATACTGTATATAATTGTGCATTGTTCGCATGCTATTGCTGTATCTTTCATTATTTATTAAGTACGTAAAATGACAGAATGTACTGTCTATGTTCTCCGTCCGCAGGACATAAATTAATCGCCTGTGACGCTCCTCCACAGCCTCCGTAATGTGGCGTCTGTGATGATCCGCGTGGTCATTTAAGAAATTGGATTCTGTCAGCGACGCCTAACAATGAAAAATCGTCTCGTCCGCCACACCGAATGAAACTCGCGAGACGGTGAACGCGTCCAGATGCCAGGAGAAATTTCTGGCACTGGCCGCTTTCCTTGGCTGCAGTAAAATCCTAAAATCCCCAACAAGACCTGAAAGAGGATGTAGCGAAAAACAACAGAATAGACCAGGGCTGGACGGAGACCTTTGGAGCGGCATCGTGAGAACAGGGCACTCAGAGCTAGAAAAACTGTGTCAGGGCAGGCAGTTATCATGCGGGATCTTTTCCCAAACTCAACAAATGAAACTGAATGTGAGAACAAATTACATATCTTTTTAAATCAAATCAACTCAAAATGCCACACGGAGCTTCGAGCCAAAACTGGTTGATGCTTTAGGCTCCTGAAGCCGCTAAAAAAGATTTTTGTTTTAGCCACTGCCTGAATTCTGTTCTTTTCACTAGACTTTTTGTTGTTTATATAGTTTATAAAGGTAGGCAATTACGTTGTTTAAACACACAGTTTAGATAGATTTGGATCGCTGTGGGGTAGTCTCTGGTAGCACTATTCCCACAGTCCGCAGATATGAATGCTAGGCTAACCGGAGACTGTATTTTGTCCATTAGTGTCAGAATGTGAGTGAGTGGAGTGTGCTCTGTCTTACGGAGGGAATATGGCCCAGACCTCTCGCAGGGGAGCTCTTTTAAAAAAGTCGCTGCACGATAGGTTTTCAACAGCACAAGATAATTCAATTTTATATTTCAGCGGGATAATACGGGCCCTGTCCCCCCCAGGACAGAGCACCAATCCGACAGGCACTGCAAACAAGCAGCTCTGTTACAGCAACACCTCATCCACAGTGCAGACCTGTCTCCCGCAGTAAATGTGCGGTGGATTATAAAGAGCAAAATATGACAACCGAAACCCCAGACTGCTGGCCGACTGAAGTCATATGTCAGGAAAAAATGGGCAACAGTGCTAAAAATACTGAAGTCACATTTTCACACACCGTGAGCTAAGGATGGGAAAACATCTTTTATAGTTGTCCAAGTTCACTGCCTTGTTTTTCTCTCAATGAACATTTTTTTGAAGATGATAAGGACTTTTACTTCTGGAATATTCAATTCCACTGTCAAGACTCTAACAATTACTGTCCTTCATTCCAATACAACAACTACATGTTCAGTCAGGAAAACTCACAAGAACTATTTATTCATGGGTATAAGCATTACATTGTATTTTGGCGGCGGTTCTGCTCTGGAGGAATGTCCTACCTGGGCACAGCAAACCTACAAACATAGTCATGAACAGAAATCAAAATCCCCCCGATGTGAGCAGAACCAAACAGGTGGAGGCTGGGGTGGAGGAGGCAAGCAAAAACCAAACAGCGTGTTGCATAGCATGAAAAGTCATTGCAAACAGCAGCGGAAGTGAGTGAGCTTTTCCTGACCTCGTGATGTGTCTCCTCCAATCGTGCGCCTGCTGATGCTGACGTGCTGGTAGCTTACAGGCTGCTGTCAGCTGATGTAGTTCTTCTCCAGTTTCCTGCCTGAACCAGTTACACTCATTTAATCAGAGGAGAGGTGCTGTGACACAGTGGTGAACATGCGGCTGCTCCATCTTCACTGGCACATGTAGCAAACATGACAATTTGAAATAGCAATGATTTAAAGTGCTCCATTAATGTGACTTTTCATTGGTCATTTTTGTATTTTTGAAGTCTACAAAAAAAAAGGTTTAATTGCGTCATTGTTAAAGAACACTGGAGTTTTCTCATGCTGGCCCTTTCTGTAGCACCTGTCTGTGAAACGCTCCATTGAGGTCCTGCTCCTGCCCTCCCGAACCCCAGTGAGCTGTGATTGGTCAACTTGATCACTCACTTGTGATTGGTCCACTGTCTGCACTTGTCGAGAAAGGTCACCATAAATGGATTTCAGCTCCAGAGTGAAAATGAGCTTTAGAAACAAATACTGATGTGGCCTTGTGGGCATAACCCACTTAATTCAAGGGTGCACCAAACTATCTGCTAGACGTTAAAATTCAAATGGTGACATCACCAATTGATGAAAAAATGGCCAGAAGCCATCAGGGCGTTTAAGTCAGCTCTGGAGCAGTGTGTTTTGCGGCAGAGAACACTTCTTCTAGAAGTGACTTTGAGTTGTTTTCCGACACAGACCTTCTAAATGTTCATAAAAATGAGATGATTCACACTACATCATTAAATAAATGAAAATAAGTGGACCATAATAGGTGCACCATTAAAAAAAAAATATTTTTCATTTGCACCTTTTTCTATAGACTACAGTTTTAAAGGGACTCCTTGCTGTAAATAATTCTTCCACACATTCCCACATTGTCCCAACTATTGTATAACTGAGGTTGTAACACAGCGGCAGAGCAAATACCATCTTAACCTTTCAGTAAGAGGATTGTGAGTTGAGATTCTCCCCTGGGTTTAGGATTGGCTCACCATTCCAGGTGCGTCCTGCCTTGTGCCCAATAAATGCTCACTTAATCCAGTTTCCTTTCTCAAAAAGCTTGATTACTCCTGAAGCTTTTTTCAGATATTCGATTTTTGTTATTTTTTATTTGTTCTAATCATTGACAGAAATTATAAAATGAAACAAAATTGTTTGCACAAAAAAAAACCTTCCAGAAATTCCCAGCAGGTAAATTCCTCTTCAGTTTGGGCGGTATAATTACCTCTGCACTGGTTGAAGTGTAGATTTACGGGAATGCGGGGTTCTGGCACTCTACAGCTTTTCATTACATTTATTTAGTGGACACTTTCATCCAGTGTGAATTACAGACGACGCAGGAGACAGTCCCTCCGGAGCAGTGTGGGGTTAAGGGCTGTGTACGATGGCCGAACAGCTGCACTGATCAAATTACGGCTTTAATCATCGACCTTATGAGTCTCAGTCAAACACCTCCAGGCTCTGGCCTCAGGCCATTTCCTACTAACAGCCACTGTGATATCAGCACTGGAACGTCATGTTAACCCCATAAAACCTGCAGACTTCGATAGTATGGGTAAATAAAATGCAGCTACTCTATTCAAACCTGTGGAACTTCAGGGCTAATTTAAATTCTCATGGAGATCCCAAGGTTTCAAAAGATCCAAAATATGCCCGGCTGAATTGCTTTTGTACATGGAAATGCATTTAAATTGATGTGCAAGTTCTAAAAATGATCCATTTGATGTAATGCTGTACCTTTAAAAACATGGCTCCCAGGGTTTGAATGTCTCTCTTGATATAAATGTAAGATCCGGAAAGGGGGTTGGAGCTCTGCAAGCACTGATGAGTGGGGGAGCCCAGAGGCTGTAAGTGGCAAATGGCTGATAGATCAGGAACTGGGCCTCAAAGAACTCCTTGGTGTTACTCTGTGCAGGAGGGGTAGTTCTGGCTGACACAATGCCCTGTGGGAGACTTAAGACTTTTTCATGACAACTGCATCATACTATTACATATTCATATAATGTTTGGTCTTGTAATTCTCGGGAGAATCCAGGGAGTTGAATGGAGAATGTTTCATTCCCATTGAAATTATGGTTCCTTCCCTTTGGGAAACTCCTGAAAATTGATCAGAATCCTCTCAGGTAATCATTCTGTTGTTCTCTCTCTGCTGAATTGTTTTATTACATCCAGTGGCGTTGCACAATATTTTGGGGCCCCCATGCATGTTAGACTATGAGGCCCCTCCCTCAGCCCTATCTAAAACAATAATAGAGTGACATGGGATAGAAATTGTGACCACTAAATGCTTTAAAAAATCTTTTTTTTTTTCAGGCATCACAAAGTGGCTTTTTTGTAACATTAATGAATTGTTGAATATTCCTTTCATTTAAGTTCACACGACGGAACGGTTTAAACAATATTCTGTACAAAAGAAAAGTAGCCAAAAAGAGAGCTACTTACCCGCAAGCAATCTTATAGTAATGATACAACTCATGAAATTTTTATGTGATATTTCACCTTCAAATCATTGTCAATGTCATTACATGAAGGTTCACACTCATTTATAAGACTTTATATGCCTGTTATACAATCCTAAGAAAATCTAAACCTCTGAAGCGCCTTACAAATATTACTAGTGTTTCTCCCGATGGATTTTATGATCCCGAGCTTTGTCAGCTTGCTACGGAGGTAGTTACATGAAAACCATAGTTATTGTTGAACTGTCAGTTTGTTATTCATGTAGGTCTGTGTGGCTTGCTTGTTTCTAAAGTCTATCAGATAACTTGCTAACAAAACTAGCCAGCAAGTTCATAAAATTATTCGCGATCCAGTTGAAACTCAATTAAACCAATACAGTAATGCAAACGATGTTTGCTTTGTGTTTCTTGCTCCGATGAAGGATGCTGTACTAACATTGCTAGCCACCTAGCTAGCGTCCTACAAAGCTACATGGATACAGCATCGTTTACTGTGGGTACACAAAAAGCTGCTGATTCAATTAATTTTCAATAGAAACCGGACGCTTTGCAGCATTAGCTGCGCTAAACGCCGGTGTCCATTGAAAATAAACAGAATCGGCAGCATTTGCAGCTCTTGGTGTGTATCCACAGTTGGTAGCTGTTTTTTATAGCTTTATTTCATCAGTGCTTATGCTTGCAAAGTTTGTTTCGTATTTTTGGCTTAGAAGGGTACTGCACTAACGTTACTCACCTGCCATTTTGGACAAAATGCGTCGTTAATTATGGTAAAAATTATGATCTTATGTTTGGTCTGTTGATTTAAGCTCTTGCCTACCTGGCAAATAAATTATTGTTATTCCTTTAAACTTGCGTGGTCTCCTAATCCCTTTATTCTTTCTAGCCACGTTACGGCGGATACTTAGGGGTTTAATACCAACCGAGGACTGGCAGGCCAGCAGCTTGGTATGAGTTGGAGAGACAATCATGATCTACTTACATAAAGGATTTATGTATTGCCGGTTCTGGGATTTTAACCTTAAGGAAACCCATGGACAAAAATTCCGTTATCTGTTAAAATTTCCTGAAGGAACCCATGGGCGTGCATAGATCTGGGTTCTCAGTATTCATGCCAAAAGATGCTGTTGCTGTGATGTTTGACTTCCATCCCCTGATATTACTGACGCACCTAAGATTCGGCAATAATGCTAATACTCGGGAGCATATATTTAGTGACGGCGGTTGACTCCTAAGAGTTTGAGGTGTAGTCACTTCAAGATCCATGCATGTTTTCCCTAAATTATGAATTCTAATTCTAATTTGGAGTCAGATATTTAAGGAGAGTATAACAAAATTTGGTGTTCTTAATTTTCTGTGGAGTCAGATTAATTGTAACCGCTGTGGTTTTATGCCCCGTTCTTCAAACGCAGAAAATTGATTCATTTTATTGTGATTTGCACCAGCCACGAGGTCGCGCTTGTTAACATCAGCCCAAACGAACACGTTGAGCCTTCGCCCCCCTGCATTTTCCGTCGTTGGTGTTGTTTGGTCTGGTTTTACATAAGTGTGATGTAGCTTCAGTGGAGCCCTACAACCCAGCAAATACAGAATATGTGTTTGAAATTGTCCTACAATACGATTTTTTTTTTCTGAGATATAACCTAATTGAGAGAAAAATTTGAGCATAAGGGGTAAAGAGCGTTGTAATCACCTCATAATTTGTGACCTCACTGCCCAGCACCTCACAACATGCACACCTCATCCAGAGACTGACCCAGTGGCACAGCCAGAGCTGAGAAAAGGGTATAGGGAAAAGGGACGTGTCTTTTCCCCTCCTGTAGCACCGCCACTATATATATATATATATATATATATATATACACTCATAATTGGGAAACACATTCATAAAGGGCAACACTTTAAAATACGGCTCACAGAATCGCAATTAAAGGAAAACGACAAAAAACAGGTCAGGACTTTTTACCAGCTTACAAGGATGTTTCTTGCCTTCCCTATTTTCAGCTCTGGCTGCGCCGCTGGACGGGACGAACCACTTTTCGCATCCGTCTCACGTGTTCCTGCTCAGGCCCAGCGCTAGAACAGGGAATTGAGTGGCACAGACACGTCCCTTTAGTCCTGGCAAGTTCTCAATCATTTTCCTTTATTGACGCGTTTTCCAATTATCGTAATTGGCAACTGAAGACACGGTTTCTCTCCGTATGCGATGGAACAGCGATGAAATCATGGGCTAAATTCAGTAGAGAAAAATAATTTATTTATTAATAGGCCAGTGCTTTGCGTTGATTGAACTGGTCGGCATTCCAATGAAATATCGCCTTTCACTCTCGGTATTGCGTGGGTTGGAAAAAAAAACTGCCACTCGGCAGTTAAATAGGCAATAAAAAGCATGCGGCTCAAGCTACTTGACCCTGCAATTTTGTAACATTAATATAAATACAGCAAATACGCATCCAAATAAATGACTGTCGTCTTACCTAATCGGGGAGAACAAGCAGCACCTGTTAAGTGTGGAGCGCTCTCGGTGTGAACCTTCTGTTAATTATGAAAATGACTGAGAACAGGTCAGGACTAATAATTGTTTTAAACAGATGTTTTGTGCACCCAATTTTCTGTTCTTGTTCCACAACTGTACTGAATTTAGCCCATGATTTAATCGCTGTTAGATCGCATATGCAGAGAAACCGCGTCTTCATTTGCCAATTACAATGATTGGAAAACGCGTCAATAAAGGAAAATGATTGAGAACCATCAGGACTGAAGGGAGGTGTCTGTTCCTGCTATTCTCTGATATTCTTCATGTAACGCACAGCATAAATTAACTGCAAATCTAGTTCCCTATCATTATGTTCTTGCCCCTCAGCATGAACATTAAAAGTTTGAATTGCCCGCTGATGTGAGTGTGTCCCGTTCCAGGGGTGTCAAACCGTCCACTGGTGCGTTTCCTGAAAGAACAAATGCTAACGTGCATAGTTGGAACCACTGATTAATGCAGCGTTGTCTCCGGGCCCTCAGCAGCTGGGGACTCTAAAATCCTCTCCACATTTTATCGGCCGTTGACAGCGCCGAGAACACCGCTGAAGCTCCGCTATATCTGCCTCCCTCAGCACCACGCTTCGGCGCTGCCGTGATCCGAATGACGAATCGTCGGGAGCATGCCGGGGAGCTGATTCGGCATTCCCCTGCAGCAAGCCCCACCGTTCCGAACCAGGGTCAGCCGGATCAGGAGCCCAGCTCCGCCGGCCGGATGCCGTAAACCAGGGGATTTTGGAATCTCGGCAAAACTCGTAATAAGCCGGCGGAGCGAGACGAAGCCCGTGGCGTTATCTCTTTATCCTTTATCTGAGGCAAGACCTCATGAGCCAATCAGAGACCCGGTAAACTGCTCTCCTCAACAAACCCTACGGCCGGCACGTGCTGGGACAGTGACACATTTTCATGCTTTTTGGTTCAACACACCAGCACTCAGAATATGAAGAGATTACAGGAGCAAAAAGAGTCCCAGAGCTCTAATTTATGGGTGTAAAGAGATTCCTGTACATGAAGGGGGCAGGAAATAGGTTTCACTTTCATAATAAATAAATGAATACTGTTGATACCGATGCCCTTTGGAACTCGTGTTATTTAAATAAGAGAAGGCTGCGCTGTCAGAGGTTTGTTTTAGCGTGATGCAAAGTTATTTGTACCGAAATGAAGGGCGACAACTCACCGAGCAGCGCCAAACACAGTTCTGCATCAACTCTCTCAGGATGGGCGGCTGTTAGCAGGCATTACAGTAAAAATAACCGAGCAGCCAACGACTGTGCTCATTAGTCTTTCACATCATCCAACCATCTGCCAGTACTCAGCAGGACAAGCGAACGCGGTGATAAGAGATGCGTGAAGACCTGAGGAAGTCAGATAATACCAGAGTGATATTTTTACACCGAGCGCTACCAGGGAGAAAATTTCCTCCGTGGTAATAAAGTGCTTTGTTTTTTGTTCTGGTGGCATGACTGGGGGAGGCCGTAGCCTTAATTACTGGCGAAAAAATGACAGTGAACACCATTTGATGGATATAATGGCTGATAGAGTCATGTGCAGTAGGTCTGGTGAACCGGCGGCCGATGAGCCCCAGAGTGATGAGGGTAAGGGTGCTGCTGAGGGACAATAAGGCTCAGTCACACGCCTTTAACCGCCATAAAGGTAAAGGTGAAGCAGTCTATCGGAGTTTCACATTTAACGGCACCCTCCACTCACCACATAATACTGCTCAGTTAAACTACCGCACCCCAGCCTCTGGAATCAGACAGGTAATGATAAAATGAGGAGTGGCGTCACTCAAGTTGCTCAAAATTTTGCATGAAAAAGATGCATAAAACATGGAATTAGCAACGTTTAATCTGTCAGGTTGTTGAGACATTTTGTTCCTTATGCAACATAGTCAAGTAAACAACATTTTATACTATTGTTAAGATTAGAGGTTTCACTCAAATTTGTTAGAACTATGAGATATTTCATTCGCTACGTGAGTTTCCACTGGAAATAGTTGAAACTACCTTATTTTACCACAGAAAGACACCAACACACACACACACGCACATGCATGCATGCACACACACACACACACACACACACGCACGCACACACACACACATATACAGTGCTGTGCAAAAGTCTTAGGCACATTTAAAGCAATTTCATAGGGAAAATATGCTTGCAAAAATAATGAAATTAAAACTTTCCAATAACTGAGAGATGTACTATATATCAGTTGTAAACTGTAAAAAACGAAATAAAAGCAATATTAGGTACAACTATGCTTTACCTAAAAGTTTGGTGCAGCGTTCTGTTGTGCTATAGTTTTGCGAGATGATAGGGTTTTTGGTTGTTCCGAGCAGGAAAACTTGCCGCTGCTCTTCTCTAAACTTACTGTCTCTTTCGGGTCAAATACACTTTCAATCTTCAGCAACACTAATGAGGAAAACAAAAAATAAACATCTAAGGCCAGGTGTAAATGTTTTAAAGTTCGGGCGCCTAAGACTTCTGCACTGTACATACACACTAATGCATGCACACAGCCGCACACGCACACAAATATACACACAGTACACACACACATACACAGAGACCACACACATGCACACAGCCGCACACGCATAAATATACACACAGTACACACACACACATACACAGACACCACACACATGCACACAGCCACACACACATACAAATATACACACAGTACACACACACACATACACAGACACCACACACATGCACACAGCCGCACACGCATACAAATATACACACAGAACACACACACACATACACAGACACCACACACATGCACACAGCCGCACACGCATACAAATATACACACAGTACACACACACACATACACAGACACCACACACATGCACACAGCCGCACACGCATACAAATATACACACAGTACACACACACACATACACAGACACCACACACATGCACACAGCCACACACACATACAAATATACACACAGTACATACACACATACACAGACACCACACACATGCACACAGCCGCACACACATACAAATATACACACAGTACATACACACATACACAGACACCACACACATGCACACAGCCGCACACACATACAAATATACATACAGTACACACACACATACACAGACACCACACACATGCACACAGCCGCACACACATACAAATATACACACAGTACATACACACATACACAGACACTACACACATGCACACAGCCACACACACATACAAATATACACACAGTACACACACACATACACAGACACCACACACACACACACACACACACACACACACACACACACTTCCCATCTCCCACCAATGAGGCGAGAGGACCCCGATTCCATTTCCTGCCCTGTCTTCTCATTACACATTCCAGGCGACGCACCGAGCACAATAGTGTTTTTCCACCAGTGTCGCTCTGTAATGCATCCATTTCACACCGGGATATTAAAATATAATCTTCTTAGGTGCTGTGAATGTATAATCAATATTAACATATTTTTACCTCCCTGTTTCCATTGAATAATTGATGTCCCATGCACGCTTGCTAGGCCGGGAATAAGACATCGGGCCATTCACATAACGTTTGCGAGATAAAAGAAATCTGATTAAAAAAGGGATCCCTGAAATTAAAGAGGAGGCAGAGGCCTGCAGGATATGGTTAGCATATAAATGAACAGGGGAAACTTCCCTACAACTTATTGGCCAATCATTTAACACAGTACTTTGGGTAGAGTAAGAAGTATTTAGTGAAATAATTAGGCTTTTAATCACCAGCATTACACTGTAGTCTGTGCATCGCATTCTAACCCGCAGTCATTAAACCCCTGTTACTTATTTATGATTGTTAGGTAATGAAATAATAATCGTGGCCAGAAATCACCCTGCCGAAACACGACTTGAATTTTTATTTCCCTCTCCCCCCTCTCCCATGAGAGGTGAACCCGTTACACAACGCACAAAGGGCCTTCACCTCGAGCAAAACAGTAGACGTCTCTCCTCTTGTAAATATTCAAACACAGTGTAATGGCTCCCTAATTCAATCCTGTAGACCCCCTGCGCTTCCTGCTTTAGCTGCAACCTCAGTGGCAATTCCAGCATTTTAACTGTAGTGTAATTCACAAAGCAGGATTATTGCGTTCGCTTCCGAGTGAAAATTCTGAGCGAAATTCTGTGTCATAAACACACTGTGGGATTTCTGAGCTAGCTGAATAAATGCACTGAATAAAATTCTGTTCCGTAAAGCGGAATTTCTAGGTCGGCTGGATAACCGCACTGAGTAAAATTCTGTACCACAGGGCTCCCCAAATCACGGTCCAGAAGACCCAGATAACTGCTGGGTCTCCACCTTCCCATCACCGGGGAGTGAGGTGTGATGTCAGTCTGGGCAGTCAGTGGTAATACTTGTTGAATTAATTGCCTGGAAGATGGACAAGCAGGGCTGGATTAAGAAGCCGGAGTTTAGGACCTCAGCTGCATCGTAAAGCAGGGTTTTTCGGTTAGCAAGATAAATGCACCGGGTAAAATCCTGTTTCATAAAGCAGGATTTTTCAGTTAGCTGAGTACAAGCACTGAGTATACAACTATCTGCAAACTACTAATTACAATTACTACTACTAGTACTACCATGACTACCACTATATGGGTCACATATGGAGATTCCAGGATCCACACATCGTTTAATTTCTCCCGGTGAAATCAAAGAATTGTCCATGGCCATGACCATATCAGCACGCCATTTTCTCAGTTCCACCATGCAGCCACACAGTCAGCCACATCCTTGATTCCAGTCTCATTGAGTCTGGTCCTTTCTGCCCTGAGTTTGTTTGTTTTACCTCCATGTTCCAGTGGTTACCCCTAGATACTCTGTTTACATCATAAAGGCTCTGGCTTTAGAACTGAAGCATGTACAAGACAGCAGGAGCCTGCATTAGCTTGCGTGCGCACGTCTTCTGAATGGGGGGTCGGGGGGGGTGGATTGCGTGCAAGCTCACGCGTTACCCACTAGGAGATGTTCCTCTTAGCGAGCAAAGATGGCGTCCAGATACATGACTCGAGCATTTGGTTTTGAGGAACGCAGATTCGTCAACAAAATTCGCTTTGTTTGTTCCCGGGTCATTGCAAGCAACATGCCGTGAAGGTAAACACAGTTTTGTGAAGTATTTAATGTGAAAGGTGTTGTAGTAAGGAAACTATGTTTGCTTGGCTGTATAGGAACAGGATTCTCAATTCTGATTGGCTCTAAAGGAATGTTCAGTGAGAGCCAATCAGAGTATTTTGGCATCAGTTTAGCTTGGGAATAACAAGTTTGTCGTTCAAGATCATGTTAAAAGGCGCACACAAGCACTAAAGCGGGCGCTTGTGATCTTAAACACGCCTCTGGAGTTGGCACCAGCTACTGTACTGTACTGCCCACGGCTCCTAAACAAGGTTTGGCACCATTCGTCAGTTCCTGTTAGGGAGGGGAGGCCCCACCTGTTAAAGTGCCTTTGTGTGTGCGACCTCACTCCGGCTTTAAAAGCCTTAACATCCCCCACCATTCAACTCTGTGTATTTGTTCATCACAGTAAACAAATTGGATTGGAAAGGAGATGCGATTCTTGAAAAATAATAAACCATCTGTTCCTCTTCATATTTCAACTATTTATTGCTGCTTCTGCAGTCAGGCGAGACTAATGTGTTGCTTTCTACGCGACTCCCAACTCTGCAATATTAAGATAATTATAGAGAGGAATTAAAAATGAATGCCATGCCATAGTCCACATAGGCTCTGAACATTAGAAAGGAGGACAGTATTCAGCCTAATGGTTTAGGTGTTTGCTTGAGATTCAGAGGGGTAGTGCTTTAAGTCCCACTGTAGCCCACTGGGCGGCACGGTGGCACAGTGGTTTGCACTACAGCCTCACTGCAAGAAGGCCATGGGTTTGAATCCGGCCTTTCTGTGTGGAGTTTGCATGTTCTCCCCGTGTTTGTGTGGGTTTCCTCTGGGTACTCCGGTTGGCTATTTATGGGTTCCCCACTTTAATGCTGTATAATTCAAGATTGAAGCTTCATAAAGAGGAAAAATGTGGCTCAATTCAGAAAAGACACTTAGAGCATTTAGAATTACATTGTATTTCAGTTTATTTTCATGATTTTGGTCGAGAAAATGAGCTGCAAACATGAAAAATCTTCATGAGAATTCACCATTGAAATTGCAAAAAAAATAATTCTGAGGATTGAAAAACTGCTGGGGTTTAAAACAGTTTAAAACTGCGCAGTTAGGCAGAAGAGCTTGAATGTATTATTGAGTGATTGGTTATCAACGTCAGTACTCGGGTGGATATAAGGAAGCGCTGAATTTGTCAATGAAGGAATCTACACGAAAATCCTCGGTAGGGAACTACGCATTTTTTGCATTTGATGACTGTAATTGACAGTAGAATGTGAGGGAATCAATACCATGTCGAATTTTTTGCTTCAGAAAACAGATTTTTCTGAACCACTAATTGGAATGCCGTTGGCTCACTGTTGCTAAAGTGGTTGCTACATAGGAAAACGATTTTTTCTGTCGCAAAAGATCATTTTTAAAAACTGCTGGATCGATGCTATGGGCAAGGATATTGACCAGTTCACACATCAGGCTTAGTTGAGGAGTTTAATTCATGCAACTCTCGAAAAACAGGAAGTGGAGTGAACTTCCCCATATTCAAAACCGCGTTCGAGGTCTGCTTGCTTGTGAATATTCAATAACTGATCCGGGGGTGTCATCTAGTGATCGAGTACAGTAACAGCGTGCTTAAATTTGCAGGTCTATAGACGCAGGCGTCTACATCTGCAGAAAGGGGTTAATAAAGCCTGTTTCTGAGTACCAACAATAACTTGCTCACTCATGCACCAAAACATGAGCTATTCGACAGACACAGTGCACTGGAACTAAGATTTTCAATGATAAATGGTAAATGAAATGCAGAATGGCACAATCGACAGACATGACCAATCAGAAGAGAGAATATGTTCAGGAACAGACACAGGAAACTGCTTCCTGAGTGTTGCTTTAGTGTATTTCCTTAGCAATTTATGAAGATGCAGCGTGTTATTGTAAAACGCATCTCAAATATAGTCTCCCTTGCTTTATGCCCATATTAAACTATGTTTCCTGATGCTGCAAAAGCTCTACAATGAATAATTAAGATAAATTAATAAATAATATGCTTAAAATAATTAAGATTCACTCTGACTAAACAGTCAGCATGATGTACATGCCTGAGGCGATAAGATTCATTCAACGCGAAACAGGAAGAGCACAGATATCGCTTCTCCACAAAAAAAAAAAAAAAAAATAGATGCAGATTACACCACTGTCTATGCGCAGGGAATAATTACCGTCAATCTACTGAACCTCATGCGTGTTGAACAGGGAAAGGTTAACGGGGATTATAAAGGCTAATTTATAAGCTTTTTAAAATTCATCTATAAAACTAAAAGTGCATCATTGTCAATGGCTGGAGTGGAAATGTACAGTTTATATAATGAATACGGTGCAGTTGTGCCCAACCAAACTTGTCATTTACGCCAGCTTACATGGTTCTCTCCCACACCTACACTGGAACAAATCTCTATCTTGTGGGAAAACATTTATGCGCTACACTCAGCCAATTTTGGAAAATTAACTGGTATTCCCCACTTTTAGAATGGCATTGAAATTCCAGCGGGATTTATCGGGAAAGCTGAAATTTTAATGAATTTCCTGAGCCTAAATTCAATTAATTAAAGCATGTTTTTCTCCATGACTTCTAAGGTTTATCCAAATCCTACGATATGAGCTATTTGGAAGATTCTGGATGGAAAACAATTCCGAAGTGATTGACGTTCCCCAAGTCAAGGCCGTTCCTGGTATGACTCCTGGGGTCCTCAGCTTTGGGGTTCTGTCGCAGAGGGAGCCTCGAATACTCCAGTAGGATCAACAAAGGTGGGGCCCGGATGCCTGACCTGCACCCCTCTCCACCCATCACTCTTACTCCACTTCAGTCTTCAACACAGAGATTCACCGTCATCGCTCACCTGACCTCGCATTACAGTCCGCACGTGTCACACTCTCACAGGAAGAGGAAACACCCTACCTGTCAGTGACCTCTCGTGCTTTCCACGAAGAGGAATGACAGATCCACACCAGGCAGAGGTCAAAGGTCACTGCGGTAGATGAGGAGGCGGGCTAAGAGTCAGAGATTGTTCTTTTACTCACACGATATGTGTCCTTATAAGGCTTGTTGGGTTTTAATGCTTGGTGTATTTTATGTGCACTTTATATGTTGTATTCTTGCATGTAGTTGTTTGTTATATTTGTTGTATTTTGTACATTTTGAATGTTGTATGTTATGTACGTCTTGTGTGTTATGATTGTTGCATGTGGACCCCAGGAAGAGCAGCTGTTGCATTAGTGGTGGCAAATGGGGCTCGAAATAAAGGAATAAAGGAGTGAAACACTGACTCAGGAAAAGGACACGGTCGCTGTTCTCATTAGTTTGAGTTTTTGGCTGAGAAGATGGGGAGGGAGGTGATAGGATGAGAAAAAGATGGGCGTTACGGCGTGAGAATTAGCTTTCATGAGCCCGTTCTCACGATGATAATGTTTGGAAACAACCAATCATGATCCACCCCTCTGGTGGGTGTAAATATTTGGGCTGGGTGGGTTTAGAGCACCGGCACCAGAGAGGGGTGAGAGGGGTACACCGCAAAAAGTCAGATAAAAATACTAGGTGAGATGAATTTACTTATTTTAAGACTGTAAACACTTATTTCTAACACAATTTTTCTTAGTAACATTTGTCCTGATTTGAGGTCATTTTGACTAGCTTGCCAATGGAATAAGAAATTCTCACTTGTCAAGCAAAAAGTAACTTAAAATAAACAAATTCATCTCGCCTCGTATTTTCATCTTTGACTTTCTGCAGCGCAGAGACACAGGGCGGGACTCGAACCCATCAATCCGGGCGGCGTTTAACCAGAGCTCCTGCCCCCTGTCGTGCGGACCCCCGGAGACGGATAGGTCGTGTCAGACAGAGGTGGGGGTAAACAGAACAGGGGGCAGAACTGTGTGCACCCCTGCATTTCTACCCCATCAGCGCTGAAGGCTCTCGTTTGGACAGAAGCCTCTTCCCATCCAGACAGTGACTGTACTGCAGATCCAGAACAAACACTTCGGTCTGAGGTCATCTTAACCCTCATAGCGATAAATACAGATATTGTTGCTCAATGATGTAAGACATCAAAATCAAGCCTGTTGAAAACCTATCATGTAGCAAAGTTGCAATATGATCAGTTTTCAACAGCACAAGATAATTACATTTAATTTTTTTTTTCTTCAATTTATTTCAGTGCTCTAAGGGTTAATTTAATGCATAGAAAGTAAAGTAAAGGGCCCCCAAGCTTTGGGCGAATGGTAAGTGTCAGTTTCATTATTCACTGAACCATTGTCGGCCAATGAAATGTGTGGAAAGTTTTTGGCAAAGATGGTTGGTGGAATAAGAGCGACCTTCCCGACTGTTCCACCAATGTTTGGGGGAATAACAGCAACTTTCCTTCCTGTTTCACCAGCAGTTGAGGGAATAGCCTTTTTGTTAAAGAAATAGGTGTGAATTTTATAATCAACTCAACATCAGCAATCCTTACAATTCCCCTTTCGATTCACCTCCTCTTGGGTACTGCATGTATTTTTAACAATACACTGTTATGGATTTCCAATATAATGATCAAAAACATTAACAGAGAACAAGACCAATAAAAACTCATCAGGCAACGCATGACCACATGCCCCTATCCGCACACCATGTGGTTTCGGCTCCCCCAGGGCCACTTTCTGCACTCAGTTCACCGTATTTCTGCACCTCCCATTTGCTGCCTAACCAGGTATTTATTTGCCTCCAGGTTGGGAGCCACGAAGAGCCCAAATGTAGAGGCTCATAAAACTGACCCCACGCTCCAATCCCCTGTCCCATTGCTACTCATGTATTCCAGATGCCATCAAATCACCTCACATCAGCGGCTGTGCTCCAGAAACGCCTTAACCCCTCGATGAGTAGGTTTTTCACAACATTTTTTTCTTAAACGCTGAACTTTGTTAATTTCAAATAACAGTTGTGATTGTAAGATCAGCATTTGAATGCTCACTTTAAAATGTTCTAATCCATATTTGTTACCTTACATTTTAAAAATCGATAATCGCATTTTCTTGTGTTTGTACAAGCAGGTTGTGCGTTTTCATCTGCAGAAGCATTAATGCGTAATTTATGCACATTAAATATGTTCTGTTGAATTTGTTTGAGAGTAAACCATCGTATCAGCTCAGGAGACACTATCCAGGCAAGAAATGAAGACTTCTGCATTTTACTCAAGGACACAGTGAGAAACTGTACTGAGAGGGGATCCATGCATTGAACAGAAAATCTATCCCAGCTAATTTTACACCGTTACCAAGTCTTCCAGATCCTGCGTACCAGCTTTAAGACGTTTTAACATGTTAATCAAGCCATGGAAAACAGGTTTAGGCCTGCTTTTTCCAAAATGCATAGAGTAGCACTGATTTTGTGTAACATAAAAATAAATTAATCCCTGAGCGGAAAATTAAGAATGCTCAAAGTAAATATTCCCAATCTTGGGACCAAAACTTGCACTATCTGCACAAGACATTAGTGATGTTACTGGATTTAAGCCTGAGCTTGCTATAATTGTGAATAATGTGCTCTCTGTGCTATGGGCAAGATGCGCTCTTTGTGTTACAGTGATGCCGTTCAGAGAAGGGACAGGAATTTCTGATGTGATGACGGCAGCCGCAGGTAATTGCGGATGGAGGGTGGCATTGTTCCGGAACAGCATTCAGGAGAAGAGCTGAGGGGTTTGAAAGAATCACATCAGTACAGCAACTGTTTGTTCCTTGACAAATAAATGGTGGGAAGCGAGTACAGTGGGTTACAAGAATCACACACCCAGCCAGCGAGAAAGGATTTTAGAGCAGTTATACGCCGATCAAAATGAAACTCACGACTTGATACAGAAAAGCAAACAAGCTTGTGGACTTAGGCGGGCTGGTCCTGTGTGCTCTTGATGTTTGAGAAATGCTAACAAAAAAATCATGGCATTTTTGCGCAAACGTGTTGACAGAAAATTTTTGTTTTTTCCTTCATCAAAGTTTCAGAAAGTGAAAATGGGCGTGGC
>CM056581.1:98767295-98807295 GCA_029721435.1 Gymnothorax reevesii | reverse complement strand
GATACATTACAAAGTCAATTCCTTTGTATGATAAATGGCCTCAGTCTATCAGTAACATTTATGGGCAATTGCGGCCAGTCAATGTTTCTCATGACTATTGTCCTCAATGCTTGTATTCCGTTCACCTGGCTTCAGGGCGAAGCATTGTTAAAATTTTGTAACTAGTTACCCGTGGCTCTAAATCACCAAACGAATATATTATTTTATTCACAAGAAGGCAATTATTATATTATTATAATATAATATTATTATATTATTATCACAATTATTTCATTCTTATTTCAGAGAATAAGAATGAAATAATAAATCAGGTGGCAAAGTAGGGTCATTTTTTCATAGACCTCAGTAACATTGAACTTCTTTCTGCAACCGGCAACATCGCCATCTGCTGGCCATTAAATAAATGGCATTTTTTTTAGATTTCCGCATCGGCCTCACTTTTCATATCCGGGCGCTACGTCCATATTTTTATACAGTCTATGCACAGGACTCGATCCACGCATATTTCTTGATGTTGCTATGTTCTTAACATGATATTAGGACAAGGAAAATTTTTCTTTTTTCAATCTTAATTTTTTAAAGCCTGGTATATATGATTGTCTGACGCCTTGTGAAATTTCGATGCAGGAAGTGAGTACTTTAGTTTGCCGTGGTCATCTTTACGCCATTTGCATGCATTATGCACATTAACCCACAGGTCTGGATGTAACACGTGAGGACACGACTGGTTACTTTATGCATTGGACAAGCAATTTGTGGACAGAGATAACAGTTTTATGTTAACTCTTCGCTCGGTAAAAGTGCTCTCGACCACTTGAAAATTTTCTCTTACCTAAGAGAAGAGCAAAAATAATAAAACATTGGTGCATCCCAGAAATCAATGGGTAAGAACTAAATAAGAAAAAATTGGGGATACGAACAAAAATTAGAGAAAATTTGTTCTCATATCGCTTCTAGCATGAGGCCCATTCTTGAGTGTTATGGAAAAACCTAGTGAGTCACAAAAGCAGATTCCAAGAAAAATACACAAAACTGTCCCTCTGGGGTAAAGCTTTTGTCCAACAATGAAACTGAGGAGGCAGTTATTTGTTCATCACATAAAAAGCGATATTTATGGGGGGTTTTCTTTTTCTTTTTTTCGGTATCCATGGCAATATGACTTCCGAAATTTTTCCATCTGAAAATGTAAAATGTCATTTCTCAAAATGATGGACAAAAACCGATTATGCGGCTGCAGTGGCATTTGACAGTTCAGTGTTAACTGCACCATGTTTCCCTCTCAAACCACTTTTCAGTCGTTATGAGGGTGTGAATTACGATTTCTAACTATTAAAGTAACACTAGGCGCCCGTGGGTTTGAGGGCGCCAGGGCGGAACTTTCAAATCCTGCAGTTCAATAAGACTACGCCCACCACCAATCACAGCGCACCATGATGCTTCCAAAGCCACGCCTGAAAACCTGTGCACCTTTGTGTACGCGAATAGAGGTGTGGGCATCTATAGGGGGGGTTTGATTGACATTCCAATCATTTGAGTTAGTCGTACGTTTGATTGGCTGTTGTTTTTTAGCTCCTGCCCCTTACAGGATAGACATATTTTTTTCAATCCAGTGTCAAACATCGTGTTTCATAGCTCTATCGATCACTGTAGAGGTAGAATAAGAATTTTTAAAAATTGTAACAAATTGTAACATGGGGACTAACTTGACAGATCATGTGATAGGCATGCTGCTTCATAATTGGATAGTTCAAGGTGCCAGGTTTTGTCATAACAAAATAGAACATTTTATCTGAAAGAACCAAGGAAGATCAACCTACTAGGTTTTTAACTTCACTGCTGATTAAATGACAAAATTTGAATTAGCAATTATTTACACTTAAACAATTGACGCTTAGGATAAAAGTGAAAATCTTGCTTGGATTTGTCAATGTTAGTTGCGTTAAGTTTTTGTATTTAAAAAAAAAAAGACACTTTTCTAAAATGCACAGAAACCGAATTCCACTGGGTTAGATCACATAGAAGTCTCTCTTCACAAATTGTTTGGTCCCACCGGCAGAAGGCAAGAAGCCGGCGGGCACTGGGACCATGTACCCAAAACCAAATAAGGGATCCATATGCACAGGCTGAGTAAAAATATAAAACATTTTTAATTTAAAGAATAAAAACAGAGGAGCAGTGGCAAAAAGAACAGAGCTCCAGAACACAGAATGCAGCTCTTTTGTACTCTTCACAGCACCTCCACCACAACGAGCAACAGATGTGGCTCATTGGGGTGGAGGTGCTGACAGCAGGAGGAAGAGCTGGAGGGACTGCAGGGCAGGACCATGGCATGAATAGTGACAGTCACTGTTGTCATTCTTCTATTTGGGAATGGGACTACCGCTATGTTTTAATGTTTGGGGTCCTAATAAAACACATTTTTCAGAGTTTCACTTTTCCACATTTTTAAAAAAGAGAGTAATTATCACTTTTTAGCATGCAATAGTGTGAAGTTGCATTTTTAACCCTATGATGCCCCCTGTATCATATATGATACGTCAAAGTTGAAGGACCATGTCCACCTGGTAAGATGCAACACAACCACAACTGACACTGTATCATATCTGATACACAGTGCTGCCACCTAGAGGGAAGAAGTGAGATTACAGGAGTGTCTACCCTAGTCACTCACTTCAAGGTAGTAGTTCCCATGTGAATGGGAATTCATGAATTTCCTTGTACTTTGGCATTGAAGTTCGGCATTCCAAGGTAAATATTACACAAAAACTTATTCTTATACATGTTAAGGGATAGCTATAGATAGTAGATAGCATAAAAATAATTTGAAATTTTGAGTGCTGAGTTCTGGAGGGGTGCTGATTTTTGGCTGTATCAGATATGATACTCCTGGAATTAGAAGAAGTTCTGTTCAGCAACGTATATTTTGCTGTCACAAAACCTAATGATGAACAGTGAATCTACCCTTCAATACTTCACAAATATTACTGGGTCATATAATGAAGTCTGTGTCTGGGCATTATAGGGTTAAATGCTTTTCAAAACTGCTTTTATGGCAATATAACTTGAAATCACACACAGAACTGCATCTGTGTAACATCTATTCCATGCAGTGGGTGGTCAGTAAGTGATCTATATCAAACCTACAGTATCTGCCGAAAGACTCATTAAAGCATCATATCCATTCAACAACATCCTGGTTTTATATGTTCACTTCTTTTGATCTCATAAACTCAGAGTCAGAAAAAGCATTATTCCATATTGTCGGACAATGTTTCACACATATTCTATATCTGCTGGTTGCAGCGCTTCACTGAAGCTACGTCACATTTATATTGAGAATAATATTCTAACCCAGCACAATGTTTTTTTATGACCACAGCATTACATCAAATGGGAAATATCTAGATCTTGTGCATCATTTTAAACACATTTCTCTAACATTCAGCAGGACATATTTGGGATCATTGGAAGTCTTGAGATCTCCGCTAGAATTTAAAATATGGCTGAGGTTCCACAAGTGTTTATACAGCAGCTGCTTTGGACAGACTCATATATAGGTTCCAGGGTTTTATGAAGGTAGGTTGTGTGAGTAACACTCACATGACTGTCCTTATAAACGGCTCAGTGTTCCTGAGGAATGATGCCATGAGCTGCAGGGCGGATGAGCTTTTGTGTGCCTACCTGACCATTTCCTGTTTCCTTTTTTCTTCTTTGCAATGGCAGGTAGTGTCCTCAGTTCCTCTGACTCCCCGGGGAAAACTCACTTCAGAAGGATACAGTCAGCAGTCACCTTTGCTCGCAACACTGGTGTCACCGGCAGGTCGACGCCGGAGAAGATCGATGCATTCGTTTCCACAACGAGAACGGAAGGTAAATCACGAAGACGACACATCCCTCCGAGCGAAGCCGATGGCGCCTGTTCTTGATGGCAGCACTTTCAGACCACTTTAAAAACACCTTCTCCCGCCTCATCAAGACTGCCGTAACGGCGGAATACATCAACAGAAGAGCTCTGAATCGCCCATTCTTTCACGGCGGCATTATCCGAGCGGACATCTCAACACTGCGAGAACCGTCTACTCCGGACCGATGTAATTAGAGATGGGTTTTGTGTTTTTGTTGCTGTTTCAAACTGTCTGATATGGAGCCTTTTCAGGGCGAAACGAATCAGCTCCTCAGGTGAAGGAATCGGAGTTAAGAGGGCCGAGTTTGGCGTGGTCCGGGCGCTCGTGAGGATTGGATGCTCACTGTTGATCCTAAGAACGAGTTTTCTGTGTTTTTTTTCACTGCCCGCTGTGCTACATGAGCCTTTACACGAGTCCTTTTGTTTTACACTGGTGGTTTAAAAAGTCTCATTTCTTATTTTCTGACTCATATAATAGCGAATTATTTCTAAAATGAAGGCAGACCTCAGTCGGCCTACAGGTCAGGCACAAGGACGAGCAGAGAGGACAGAAAGATGGGGGGAATGAGGGAGGGAAGGAGAAAACAGTGAGAAAGAGAGTGTGATGGAGGGCATGCAGTTGACAGGTCAGGGAAACGAGTGTCTGACTCGTACCGAAGGGAGACATCAGGCAGGACTTTACACAAATAAACCCACCGCTGGTCTCTCTGCACAGTCTGCTTCAAGTGTTTCACCTGTGGCTGCACCGACAAAAACTGTGTGTGCTTTGCCCATGAAGGTACATCATGCCACGACACTGCCCACAGCAATGCCAAATACTTCCCATACAAATGCCACTATACTGCCCATATAAATGCCACTATACTGCCCATATAACTGCCACTATACTGCCCATATAAATGTCATTATACTGCCCATATAAATGTCACTATAACTGCCACTATACTGCCCATATAAATGTCACTATACTGCCCATATAACTGCCATTATACTGCCCATATTAATGTCACTATACTGCCCATATAACTGCCAATATACTGCCCATATTAATGTCACTATACTGCCCATATAACTGCCAATATACTGCCCATATAAATGCCACTATACTGCCCACATAAATGTCACTATACTGCCAATAGCAATGGCTCTATAATACTCATAAAATACCTCAGTACTGCCCATTATATTCCTCATGTTAATCCTCAGGACTGCATTACAAAATACATGTGGCTCATAGCACTATATAAGCACCGCTGCCCCATATCCCAGCCCACACTCAAAATAAGGGGCCATTTTCAACTTGTTTTTCTGGCTTTGCTGAAGATACAGGCTGTAGTTGCTAAATTTGCAGAAGAGAGAGAGAGATAGAGGGAGTGAGAGATGGAGGGAGAGAGAGAGAGAGAGAGATGGAGTGAGAGATTTTGATCATAAACCCCACCGCCCCTCCCTGCCCCCACACAGGGCTCATGCTCTCGCAGACACTCAGATCACCGGCGGTAAACAGAAACACCTCAGCAGCTCCAGAATGTCTTACTGTGAAGAAAGAACCACTGATGACAAAAAGTCATCATCATGCATTTACATGTCAGTCACACGGGCCATGCTGTCACTGTAACTGCGCAGGTAATCGAAATAAGGCTGTAAGCGAGCAAACTAACATCACAGAGACAAGCTACTGAGACAAGTAAATATCCATACATATTGCAAATGAAGCTTTCTAGCAACGAACAAAGCATAAACAGTTTTTTTCTGCATTGTTAGTGTGTTCAAGATGAGAGCCTTAGTTCCGTTGATGACTAGACTCCAGGTCCGACCACAGGACGCAGGAGGCAGGGCTGAGGGTGGCTCTTCCACTAAAAGAAACTAGTTTGCATCCCTGCACGCATATTTACAACTGGAGCGCAATTACAGTGAATAAATGTGCAGACCAGAGCTACAATGCTCATGTAGAAACATGCTAATGAGCAACTTGCTAACGGAATGCCTGCATGTCATCCAAACACTTTTGCCCAGTTTATGTGGGTTGTAATCGTTTCAGCCAAACTAATGTTACATATCTCAAATCATACGATAATATTGTGAAACAACACTGACAGTTACCCACTCAGAAGAGAGGTAGGTAGGTACCATCTAGGAGAGGTAGTGTCCCATTTCAAACCTCTGAAATCCCAAAGTCGTACCACTCTTTGCAAGGCCACGCTGATATAGACTCAGCTCTTTCGTGGTCGTCTGCCTCTCTGCAGTGTCTTTAGTCTTTCCTGAGTGTTTTGATCTTTTTCCTGGCATATGCAGTTGTTTGTAACAATTAAAATGAAAGTGAGAGATTTCGACCCTTATAGAATTTGAGGTCCTTATGAACGCTCAGGAAACTAATGCGGCTTGATTGGAGACTTGATCGGAGGGCATCTAAACCAATCAGGATGAGGGTCAGAGAGGGTCAGAGAGAAGCCCTGATTGGTTAAAGCTACCAGGACCAGAGGCCTTATTAGACTCCTCCATATAGAGGCAGGGGAACACTCGAAATCCAAATTTACTCCCAGACCACTTCAACTACTGATAGATGAATGGGGTATTATGCCATTTTTATCAAGTTAAACATAAAAAAAATTACCAACAGCATCTTTATTCTAAACCCTTTACCTCTGGTGAGGGTCTGAGGGGGTTATTGAGAGCCCATTCCGGCAGCCTATCAAGGAGAGGCAAGAAGGCATCCTGTACAGCCCACTAATCACAATCTTCACTCATACACTCATAAGAGAGGAAATTTAGAGTCTCCAGTCAGCTTGAGAAGCCTTTTACTCTCCGGGAGGAAGTGAGACGACCCGGGAGAAACCCACACACACGGAGAAGATGTGAACTCTACACAGAAACACCTCAGGAGGGATTCAAACTCACAACCCTCTTGCGGTGAGCGCAAACCTGATACCCACTGCACCACCCTACCACTCCACAGTGAGGGATGGCGGGTGGGAAATTAACCCTGAGAGTGCTGAAAACAAATATTGTTGCTCAATGATGTAGGATATCAAATTCAAAGCTGTTGAAAACCTACCAAGTGGCGACTTGTTTAAAAGAGTTCCCACAGGGGAGACACTTGTGTTACTGGTATTTGTATTTACAGTATTTTGTTTCTCTTTTGGCCTTTGTTTTGTCAGACCTCATTTTGTGTATATTTGTATATGCTATATTTGCTATTGTATGTTTTGTACACATCAACAACTAGAGGCACTCCTGGAGTGCGAACCTACGCCAAGGCAGCACAGTCCAAATCTTGCTGAGTGGGAGTAAAGTTCAGTTTTCATGTGTCATACGATTCCAAGATGTCTGATCGCGGTGAAACTCAACAGGGTCCATCCCTGATGTATAAGCGACGCACCCACAAAATTTCAGAGATACACGTTCATAATGTTTTGTTATCTTGTTGACAAACTCACAAATAAAGAAACGGCACCGATCACATAACCTCCGGCCAAGTTCGTTTGGTGGAGGTAACAAAATACCTCAATAAAAAGTTTGTTGCAAAAAAGAAATGGAAATTTATTTCAGCTGTCTAAGGGTTAAAATGCCCCAGAATCCATTTCATTGCAGAGCAGGTGAGAGAACAGCGGTCAGAGGAGAACAGAGATAGACAGTCAGCGTGACTCCGGTACTTTCCAAATCCCACGGCCCATTGCTGTCCCTTATTGTAATGATCCTTCTCAAATGAAGAAGAGATGACGCGAGTAATGGAGATGAGTTCAGTCAGCTCAGAAGACTCCGGCGTTCGCAGGAAGATGAAGTGTTACGTTACATCTTCAGGAAAATTGCATCCATCTGACACAATGGATTTTGTCTGACAAGGCAGGAGCTTAAAAACACATTTTAGCGAGCTAATGGCTAAATGTTAGGATGGGCTGGCCATCTTGAAGTGCAAAAAGTTTGAAAAAAATCCTCTGAAAAATATCTTTAATTTCAAAAACCAAAGCGTGCATTTGGGCAGTTTATAGTCTGGTAAATCCTGTAGAGCAGATGGCTTCAAAAATTCTTTAAATTGCTTTCCGGTAATTACTGATAGCCAAAACCCTTAGTGGTATAAAATTGTGCCATATATCTTTATTTGAAATGAAATGATGTCAGATATAGGACACCATTAAGCTTATTACAAATAGGTCTCTAAATATTCCTAAAAGCTTCCTTTCTAAATTGAGCGTGGATCCTTAGAGGCGGGGATGAACATGCTGTGCTGCATTTGGATGGGTTATAAGAGGGTGTCTGTGTTATCATTCATTACTTCGAGTAAGGGAGTGTGTGAGTATGCATTCTAGTGAGTATGGAGTGACTGAGGGGGAATCCAGTTCAGTATGCTTGTGATTGGAGACTGTATTGTGCAATCACAGAGGCAGTTACACTGTTCACTTTAAGGAGACATAGAGGACAGTTTGTATTTTGGAGATGGGCACAATGTTTGATTCTAGCCGTGTATTTTTATGAATTTGATTTACAAGCAAGAAATATGAGCTTAAATTTGAGACGGCTGAATACTGATGTGTTGGTCAGCCTCATGAAAGCAATCCTACCGGTGAACGAACACCTTTTCCAAGCAAATGTACATTAAGGACAGTTCAACCCATAGATATTTGGACAGAGTCACAATTAAACACCCTTGTGCGAAAAGTACTGGAGTCACCCTGTTACACATCCTGAGATGTGGATGGGAAGATCGTCACCTCAGTTGATTTTCTCAATTTTTTCATGATGGACATTTTGTGACTTAAGTACCTTTAGCACTGGGGTGTTCAATTATCAGATTTCATGAATGTATTATATATTCAGACCCTTTTCTCTCTCTCTCTCTAAAAAAAATACATTTTATGATTTAAGTTCTTTTAGTACTGGGGTCTTAAATTTTCAGATTTTATGGATCACTTAAATAGAGACCTAAAGACCTTTATTTTTCAAAAAAAAAAGAAATTTTATGACTAAAGCACTTTTAGCACTGGGGTCATCAGTTATCAGACTCTATGGGTCTGTTATGTATTCAGCCCTTTTTTTTCTGAAAAAAAAAAAAAACTATTTTGTGACTTTTCCCCTGAATGACTACAGGTGACGCCAATATGTGGGGGGAGTCTATGAAGAAACGAGTCAGGACTGTCAGCAACAGGGTCCTCAATTTATTTTAGTGACTTAAAAATGTTTAACACCAAGGTCTTCAATATATGTATGAATTAATGTATTTATTTTGGCACAGCATACCTGGATATTGGATATGAAAACAATATATATAGGACCTGAGTAAAGACGATCAGCCTTAATTTGAGGGAGTTCACATCATATCATGTTGACCATGTGAGGACCAAAGCTGTTTTAAATATAGTGTCACTGCTTAAAAATCTTGTTAAAAATAAAATAAATAGATACATTTTCAAAATTCACAGTATATTACCGCGTGCCTGGGGTGTGTCAGGCTTAGTTTAGTTACCACCAATCAGAGCTCCCCCTTTCGCTTCCTTTAATGTCACTGCTGCAAGGCCATGCCAGCAGGTAGTGTCACCCGCCTGTCAAACAGAGCGTCTTCATGTTGGCGGGATGCATTTATAGCACCTCAGAAGGGCCTCGGGCGAACGACACAGCTGAGACAGGCTGTGAACTAGAGTGGGAAGACAAGACAGAGCTTTACAGCTTGAATTTCTGTCTTCATTCGAACTAAACAACAAAGTACTGTATTTTTTCTTTTTTTTTTTTGGCCGCATTTTCTATCCCCTTTTAGTCATAATTCGCTCAGTGACACATTTCTGTTCAGGCCTATGCCAAGAACTTAAACTAGGCTTAGTCCTGGACGAAACTGAGTATTTTTAATGGAGATTCCCCATTCAAATTTAGTCCAGCGCTAGGCTTAGAGTGCTAAATGCAACTATTGTTACTCAATAACGTAAGATATCAAATTCAAAGCTGTTGAAAACCTATCATGTGGCAACTTGTTTAAAAGAGCTGCAGGAGCTCTATAAAATAAGTTGCCATCCCTTTTAAAAATTTACCATAGTTAATTATAGTTTACTACAATAAAATTGATGTAAACTATAGTACAGTAAACTACACTGTGCTACAGTAAACTATAGTTTGTTGCAAATATACTATAGTAATTGAATATCACTGCTATAGTTTGACTTTTGTGATTTACTTCCGCATCACTATAGTAAACAATAGAGTTACTATAGTATATCTACAGTAATTCCATTACTATCGAAAACTATAATATTTTTTACTGAAGTATTTTGTGGTAATTTTTCATAAGGGACATGATAGGTTTTAAACAGCATAAGATAGTTAAATGTATCTGTTACAAACAGAGCAATAAATTTCAAGTGCTCTTGCGTCAGACAAAATTTATTTAATTTAAGGCCTTTAATCAAACATGGCCATAGATACATTAAAAAAATAATTGACCAGTTTTGACCTATTTAGGTTTTCATGGGGCTGAAACCCTGATGAAGACCTAGATGGGTTGAAACCAGTCGACCCTTCATGGCTGACTATGGGCCCGAGACAGGAACACACCCTGGACAGCTGACCAATCCATTACAGGGCGCACACACCATTTACACACATTCTATTACCTACCAGTCTTCGGACTGTTTGAGGAAACCGGAGCACGCTGAGGAAACCCAAGCAAACACCAGAAGAAGATGCAAACTCTACACAGGAAGGTCCCAGGCCGGATTCGCACCCGCAATTTTCTAATGAGGCAGCAATGTTATCCACTGCGCCACAGTGCGGCCTGCTCCTAATCATCATAAGTTCATAAGTCTAAAGGGTGGAGGGTGACTCAGCATTTTTGCTTATGAGAAAAATTTGGTGTTTTAATCTTAATATCTTCCATTTTATCTGTGTGTGAGGGATAATGACCTTTATGTTATGTCGGTTTGAAGTTTCTGAGTTTAAAGGGAAAAGTTCAATGAAGTCGGCAGACTATTTTTTTTTTTGTAAAAATTCAGGCTGCAATATTTTTTTACAGTTGTGTGTTTACATTTTTGAACTTTGGATTCAGTCAACAGGGCGAAAGTGTACAAGCAGACGGGGGAGAATATTTTTAGATGAATACCGAGGTTAAGATTTGGGATGTTTTTAGAATGGCTATTTCATTCCAGGCTCACACACAGTGACTAAAATTACAGGCTTCATGCACAGAGAGAGTTCAGGCACTGCTGAGCATCGCCGAGGGCTGAATTCTACCCACAGGCTCCCATTTAGCCGTTCGGAAAGGCAGGCCGAACCTCGGCGTGACCCACGTCTTCAAACGCGCGGCGCACCAGCCGTTTGGAGTCATGTCAATCCTCACATTTCAAAACTTCAGAAAGTAGTTCTTTGAGAGGGTTCAGGCAGGACTTTTGCCTGAGGGATTTGAGCTGCTGAAGAGGCAGATTCAGCAAAGAGGGTCGAACACCGTAAACCAGAACCTGCCGTTCATCAGAAATGCTGTGTACCTGCCTCCATCTGAGCCCAGACCAGATCCACGTGACGGTTTTAAAATGACTCATAGCTCCATAAGGCTTGGTGAACCAAACTTCTGCCCATCTTAATAAAGCTTTTCAGAGCAGGTACCCTTGGACCGCAATTCCTCAGTGAAAGGCACATCCACGTCAAGAAAGTTTAATGTCACAGCCTGACTCCTCTCCTTTATTTCTTTCCTCCGCAATCCAGCTGTCGTTGTGACTTTCTCTGTCAGCTTCCCCTATTAGTTCTCATTATATAATTACGGTCTCATGCTTGAACCCTTCCTTTCATGCTCCGCTTGTCACCTGTTCCTTACAGTTAATCCTTATCTTGTGTATTTGAGTTCCTGGTCCACGTCTTTGCTTTGCTAGATTGTTGTCCTCTGTCCGCAGTGTTGAATGTAAAGACAGTTAAGACTCTTTATTAGGCAAATCCTTCCCAGAGAATGTAGTCCCGGCAAAAGGCTTCTTCCAGTCGCTCCGTCACCCCGGTTTAAAGATGGGCAGTTGCTGCCCGGCGTGCCCTGGTTAATTCAGTGTGCCATTCTGATTACTGACCTCAGATCAGTTTTCCTACTCGTTGCATGACTCCCCATACTCCTGATTGTTCCCACCTGACCTAAAACCATCTCTGGTAACTCTCTGGCAAAGCCTTGTTGAGTTGAGCTTCTTCTGATTATAAAGGCCAAAGTCGAGTTCGGTGCTTGGTTTCCATTTTGAAGTTGTGACACTTCTATTCTATTCAAGAAGATACCCTAGTATTATTCATTCTTACACAATTGCTAAATAAAAAGTGAAACTTGTGCAGGATTAGTTCTCCTCATCCAAAACATTTCATGCATACAGACCTATCCATCAAAGTCTGAGTAATAACTTGCATTCAGACCTTCGCTATACACAGGCTAAATTCTTGTAATCACACAATTTTATAAACACAAAAATGCAAATATTGTTGAACTCCTGTTTGCACACTTAAATCCCAGGGCATAGCGTTGAGCAGATGGATAGCTTGTATAAACAATGCTAAACTTTTTTTCATGGCTAGGAGGTTATACAGAACCAAAGAAACACTGATTCACGTAGCCTGAATTAATATTAATTTTTACAAAATGCAATGTGAAAGCTGACAGCATTACATGCACTATTGATGATATGTTTTTAAAGCAACAATGCGTAGTGGGGGGTCTTCGAGCAGCAGACACATGGGAAATCGAAGGGGAAGAGCATTAGTAATAACCTGAAATGTTTTCATTTTAATGCAAGAAGCATAAAAAATAAATTTCCAGATCTTGAGGCCATTGTGATTAGTGAGGGCTATGACATAATTGGGATTACAGAGACATTGCTAAGTGAAGAGGATGGAGATGAATATAATATAGAAGGTTTATAAGCTCTTTAGGAAGGATAGATGTAATAGGTGAGGAGGGGGCGTAGCACTTTATGTGAAGGAAAACATAAATGTGCTGGAAATTCTCGAAATTGAACATTCCTTACCCCGTGAAGATAACTGGGTCAGGCTCATTGGCAAACATGAGACAGGTTTAAACATAGGAGTATGCTATCGACCACCTGCTTTGGACAGTACAGTCAATGAAATGCTCTTTTAGGAGGATGACACCAGCTTGTAGAGGTGGAGGGACTATTAATATGGGAGACTTAAATTATCCTGGTATCAATTTGGAAATGGTAAAAGGACAGGGTAGGGGGGAGGAAGAATTTCTTGATGTTATAAATGATAATTTCTTGGTGCATTATGTTAATAAACCTACAAGAAAGAAGCCAATTTTAGACTTAGTGCTCTGTAATGACCCAGATAGAATTAGCAATGTTGAGGTACTGGAGCCACTTGGGACAAGTGATCACTCTGCTGTTAATTTTGATGTTTCATGGGAAGTTAAAAAGGTGTATTCAAAAACAAAAATTTTCAATTTTAGGCAAGCAAACTTTGACAGGATGCGCCCATATCTAAGTGAAATCTATAAGTGAAACTTATAAGATGTACATAAAGGATAACAATGAGAACACTTAGGCTGAATACTGTAAAATGCGGGCTGTGGTCAAAAAAGAGCTGAGGAATGCGAGAAGACTGTATGAAAGACAAATTGCAGAGGGGGCAAAAACTAATCCTAAGCGCTTCTTTCAGTACTGTAGCAGAAAAGGAAAGTTAAAGAGCAGGTTAAGTGCATAAAGAATAAAAATGGATCGCTGCTATATGATAACGAGGATGTTGTGGATACCTTAAACAGTTACTTTGTTGATAATTTTATCTCAGAGCAGGTTTTTATTCGGCCAGAGGGAATGTCCAATGCTCAAGATAATTTAATGGAAATTGAGTTTAGGGATAATGAAGTCTTAGACAAGTTGCATATACTCAAGGCAAATAAGGCGGCAGGTCCTGATGGCTTATATCCGAGAGTGCTCAGGGAAATTAGTGAGATCATCTTTAAACCACTCTTTGCTATCTTTAGACACTCTTTAGAAACTGGAGAAATACCAAATGATGGGAAAAAGGGCAATATAATACCAATATATAAGAAAGGGTACTATACTGAGCCAGGAAATTACAGGCCAGTCAGTTTAACTTGCATTGCATGAAAAATACTGGAATCTATCATAAAAGACAAGCTGGAATTATTTCTTGCACGTAATAACATCTTGACGGATAGCAAACACGGTTTCCGTAAGGGAAGGTCATGCCTGACAAATATAGGTAATAGGACAGAACACAAAGAGTGGTGGTCTGTGGAATCTCATCTGAGCTAGGTATGGTGGGGAGTGCCGTCCCTCAGGGATCGGTGTTGGGACCCCTGCTGTTCCTCATCTGCATTAATGACCTTGATAGGAATATTGAGAGCAAATTAGTTAAATTTGCAGTTGATGCTAAATTGGGAGGTTTGGCAAATAGTTTAGAGTCCACTAAAGTGGTACAGGATGATTTGGATAGAATCCAGAATTGGGCAGAAATGTGGCAAATGAAATTTAATATAGCAAAATGTAAAGTTGTACATATAGGTAATAAAAACATTAGACAGGATTACTTCATGGGAGGTTTAAAACTGGAATGTGCTCCACATGAAAAAGATCTGGGAGTGATTGTCAACTAAATCCTCACTGGTTCTAGCCATTGTGCCGTAGCAGTTAAAAAAGCCAATCGGATGCTGGGATACATTGCCAAAAGTATTGAGTACAAATCCAAGGAGGTGATGCTTCTCTTGTACAACACATTCGTCAGACCACATCTAAAGTATTGTGTACAGTTCTGGGGGCCATACTTTAAGAAAGATATAGAGGCTCTAGAAAAAGTTCAGAGAAGAGCCACTAAGCTAATTCCAGGTATAAAAGATGAAAGCTATGAGAAGAGGCTGAAGATCCTTAATCTCTTTAGTCTTAGGAAAAGGAAACTAAGGGGTGATCTGATTGAGGTCTTTAAATATGTTAAAGGGATTAACAAAGTGAAATATGTAGGATTCCTTCGACCAAGTGTTGTTAGTAGAACTCGGGGTCACAAATGGAAGTTGACCAAGGGTAAATTTAGCACTGATATTAGGAAATATTTCTTCAACCAAAGAGTAATTTCAATGTGGGATAGCTTGCCTGACCATATTGTTCAGGCAGAAACCTTGGGAATTTTCAAGAACAGGCTTGACTTAAAGCTAGGTACCATTGAGTCATTGAGTATCTGAAGTGATATATTCACAATAGTTAAAAAAAACTGGCGAGCCTAGTTGGGCTGAACGGCCTGTTCTCGCCACTCTTATGTTATGTTATGTTATGTTATGTTATGTTATGTTATGTTATGTTATGTTATGTTATGTTATGTTATGTTATGTTATGTTATGTTATGTTGTTATGTTATGTTATGTTATGTACTTCATACCGTGATTTTAAAAAAGCCATTTTATTCTGTTGAAATTTCAAATGCATATTATGTTGTTGGTTTATCCCTGGGCAACTTCACGCAATGATGCTGGCGTGTTTAGTATTTCTGATCTGTGTGGTATTTCCAGCCCTACTGTACTGCTGGCAGTGCTGCTGTCTCAAAGAACATGGAACTTCATTTTTTTACTCCAGCTCTGTTTGATGAACAGCCAATCAGAAGCAAGTTAAAATGTCCCGTACAGAGTGATACAACTACAGACCTCCGCATAGATCTTTATAAAATGTTGCTTTCGTTTATGTCATCACTGAGAAAATGGTTTTGCTAGTCAAAGATCTCAACTCCAAACAGAACCAATCCAGAGTGAATATCAGTGAAATTGTCTCTGGTATTTTAGCTGATTTGAGCTCTCTGTTCATTACAAAAGCAGCTGTTTGATTTCGCTTCTCACACCTTCGCTCGAATCAGCAGACCAGAGTTGGCTATTTTAATCTCCACATCTCCCTGTGGACAAGGAACAGCTCACACAGAGAAAAACACCGCGACATGGATGTAACAAATTCAGCTGTCAGATCTAAATGATTTTTTTTTTTTTGCTTGTATTTCATGCTGATTTAATTTGAAGATATGACATGTGCCATTCCATAGGGAAGAAAAATAACTAGACTGCTGAAAAATCAAGTCTCAAAATTATGACATCCCGCGTTTCATCATCAGCAGTGCAAGTGCTTCAGCATTAGAATGTTAGCATATCAATGTTCAAATCCGGCTTGTGAACTTATAAAAGCACGTGTACACACACACACACACACACACACACACACACACACGCACACACACACACACACACACACGCGCAAACACACACACACACACACGCGCGCGCGCGCACACACACACACACACACACGCCCGCGTGTCCGCACACATAAGCACAATTGCTCACGCATGAGCACACACACTGACAAAAAGGTGATTTCTCAGCATATGATTTATAAGTCAACAGAAAGGACAGAGAATGTTTCTCATGCATTTTTCTCTAGATTCAATTTAGACAAAATAGCCACAGTCACGTAAGTCTGTTATGATTCACAAGATGAGCATCCAGGACTGTGAATGTTACCTGTGCTTAATATTCGTCATAAAAAACAAAAAGCACTATAATCAACTTGGCCTTCCAATATCACAGAAAGCCTAGAGAAAATTAACCACCATAATTGCTTCTATTTCTATTAAAAGGCCTTGGGTGAAGAAGTTACAAACTAAATGAAGAGGTAATTCAAATGCATTCAACCACAGCCTTTTGCGGCAAACACAGTTCACTTCTAATGCCTACAATCTCCAACGCACTTCTGAAGTCCACAGAGCGTAAATGTTTGGCTGCTGTTTTAATTGGCAAAGTTTGAATGGGAGGGAAACGTCCCCGTGTGACAGTGGACACACACAGCTGTGAGGGGAACCGATTTGCATTACATGAAAGGCTGACCGTGGCTGCCTGTTCCATATAACTCCCGATTGTACATAAATCAAACACTGAATAAAACAAATATTATAATTCCATACCACAACCGCAGATCCATGCAATACCACTTCCCTCTGATACATCTCCCATCGTCCCCTTGAGTAACCAAGTGCATTGTGGGAAGACAATAGCAGGTTTCTGTTTGCCTTAATTAGGTATGTAATTAATTAGAACATCTGTTTGTGAGATTTCAAAGCCTCTAAGGATTTTAGAAAAGCACTTTGTAGTTGTTTTCCAGTTACATTTGTTCCAAATTAAAACCTAGCAAATTATTTTTGTGAGCGTGGACTGTTGCTAAATTCTGTTCTCACCCAATTTACTGGACCTCAGAATACCAGCTGAAAATTTTCCATCTGAAAGGAAGGTAATTCACTCTCACTCAACCCTAAATCAACCATGCACTCAACGACTGTAAACGTATGCTGTCTTTCAGGGGAGCCACGGTCCTGTGACTGTATTGACACCAATAGAATAATAATAATAATAATACTTTTTCCACAATAAAGTCAGACAAAAGATATGGGTACTCCATCCTTGACAATATACACCAATGTCTAGCAAAAATTTGCTCAGTGCTTAATTTTGAAAATGGTGCCAATTGTAGTACAAAATGACAGCCATTTCACTTCAAACATTTTACAAATATCACATTTGTGAAACATTTGCAGTAGTTTATAGTGAAGGGTAATATGGAGGCTTGTCTTTTCCCCCCACTTCACTAAAATTATTTTGAGGCCCTATCAATTATTAAACATTTTGGGGCTGCTTTGAGAAGCATTGCCTTTTACGTCATCCCTCCCAGCCTGCCTCATGGCCCGCTGCATTCAGGTTTTGCTGTCTGACGTCCACAAAATGAACATGCACCTCATGCAAACTGCATACATGGAACTCAGCTAATTTACCATCTTCAATCGGAAAAAACTGGAGCTTAACCATGAAGACGGAAGATCGACCGTGAATATAAACATTACTCTATAGGGGATTTAATGTAAACATTGCACTGGCCTGGAAACAAAAATTATACTGTAGTGAACATAAACATCACAGTGTAATGGGTATAAATATTAAACTGTAGTGGATATAAAAATTACATAGTACTGGATATAAACAGTACAGGGTAGTAGATATATGTAAACTTTACATGAGAGTGGATATAAACATTTAAGTGTAGCGGACGTAAACATCGCACTTCAGTGGATATAAACAATAAAATGTGGTTGATATAGGCATTACACTGTAGAGGATACAAATATTACACTATAATGGATATAAAGATTACATGATTGTGGATATAAACATTACAGTGGATATAAACATTACACGGTAGGTTGCAGGTGTGAATCACAGCCGACTCACAGCCTTTTAAGCCGATAGCCAAGCTCCCTTACATTGCATTTAGAATATTGTCTATAGTCTGAGGGAATCACACTGAACAACTGTGCTAATTTTAAGTGATACAAACCCTAAACGTTGGCTGAAGGAAGACCATCAATTTCACAAGTTACCTTATACATCAGTCTTCTCAAAGCAACGCAGGAGAGCAAATGTATCTGCAACATTTTAAATGATATTTTTATTTTCACCATTTCTATTGTTTCTTCTTCAACAGATGTGAATAATCCTAATAGACATCTAATACACATATGATAGACTTATTATAACTTATAACCAATGAACATCCTCTTGGTGACCCAACAGTGGATGGGCTCCCTCAATATAGCCCGGTTCCTCCTGAGATTTCTTCCCATTGGTTAGTTCTCTCTCACCACTGTTTGCGGGTTTTAGAGACTTAGATCAGGTATCTGCCCAACAGCTACTCCGGAGAGCGTCCCGACAACAGCTCTTCAATAAAAAAGCGCAGTAACACTTTATAATAATTAATTTCATGCATGATTCACTCATGAGTTTATCATGATTCATGCATGATTTCATGCATAAATGCATCATGACACAACATGAGTTAGCATAAATTCATGCTTACTCATACATGAATTTATGCAATGACATCATATCAACTAAGGCATTACTTACTGTAATGAATTCATCATGAATCAAAAGTAATTAAGCATGATTATGATGAGTCCATAGTTCATTAAAGACAGTCGTTTCACTTTTGGCAGAATTGAAATAGATGTTTTCATCCATTACTTCACTCTTGCTTCATGTATTAACTCCCCATGAATTAATCATGTTTGTGCCCCCTTAACTAAAGTGGTAGGGATATTAGCTTGTCATTTTTGTCATCGAATGCCATGAATTAAAGTTTAATTTCTCATGAATTCATCATGTTTGAACTAGAGTGGTGGACGTATGGTAGCTTTCATCACAACATACAGTATAAATGTACAAATGTTAGTCTGTTGGGAATATTGAACTACATGAACTGAAGGTTAGTTGCTCATGAATTCATGGGCCTACAAAGACATAGTCAGTTCACTTTTGGCAGAATTGCCCCTGAAATGAAGTGGCGGCTATACATGCTTTTATCACAACGGATGTGAGAAACGCTATTGCTAAGGAATCATTGAATGTCATGAATTAAAGCTTAGTTTCTCATGAGTTCATCATGTTTGTGCCCCTCAACTAAAGTGGTGGACGAACAGTAGTTTTCATTACAACAGATGTTCAATTCTGCCAAAAGTGAAACAACTGTCTTTAATGAACCATGAACTCATCATGATCATGCTTAATTACTTTTGATTCATGATGAATTTATAACAGTAAGTAATGCCTTAGTTGATATGACATCATTGCATGAATTCATACATGAGTAAGCACGAATTCAAATTAACTCATGATGAGTCATGATGAACTCATGTGTGAATCATGCATGAAGTAGTGCAAGATAACTACATGATTCATGTTCCCTTATTATAAAGTGTTACCAAAAGGGCTTATGAAAATAAAATCTGTAACTTAAATTAACATCAATAGTCTAAGTCCAAGATGTATACACACAAGGATTCACTTCAATGGAAGCAAATGAACTATATGCAAGAACCAAATTACTCATTCTGAATCCATACTCACATTTGTATCTAAAGCAGTTGCAACTGCTGGAGATCTGCCATCCTAAAGATTTTCATTTCACTCCTGGATCTATTAGTTCAACAAGATCTCTTACTGTAGGTTGTGTTGTGCCATAAATTTATACCTACAGGAGCATAGTTAAAAAGGGTTAGTTTCTCACTGCTCTGAATAATGCCAACTTAAAACCATAAAATACCATAATTTGAGCTTGTATAAAAACAATAGGATAAACAACAAATCCATGGACCATGTTTCAGTCACTCATTTTATTTCTGCTTATTAAATTGGCCAAATTCAACTTGTTAAAATGGCCAGACCCTAAAAGGATTGAGGTGTCATATGCAATTGTGAAGGGTTTTTCAAGTTGACTGCTGCTAGAGGATTAAGTGTTCAATACTGGTGTGATACTGGTCTTTTCCAGTCACAGTGCAATCATTTGGCTTCAAGGGACTTTGAATTATGCTACAGGAGCAGCATGGAGTCATTTTATTGTCAATTTTGGCCATTTTTGGACAATACAGAACTCAAATGAAAGAGTCACCGATGACAAAAGTTATTTTGGAAAAGGCTACTATGGAGTTGTGCAGGCATCCTCCCAGTGTATTGTACAGACAAACTTCTGTGCTTCAACTGGCAATATAGTAAGCAGATAATGTAAAACTTTTCATTTCTGGGCATACTATTTTTTTTACCACAATTTTTACTTTTGTACTTCCCAGTGCAAGGACCCTCTCTAGTTGTAGCATTTGAATGTCTATCAAGATTTTTTAAATTTATTTATTTCTTTTTTGGTAATATATTCTCATCTGTTGATGTTACAGCGCAAGAAAATGTTTTTCTCCCGATATCCAGCACTCCAGCAACACCGGAGTTCATTCTCCCCTCGCCACGATGGTGCCTGAGCAAATTCGACAGATGGTCCGTGTGAACGACTTGCTTTATTTCTCGTCCATAAGTCACTTTCAGGGAATGTTCCGGCGCCACAATAGAAGTCCTTCCCTCCCACGCGCTCTGAGACGGGCAGGTCCAGCCATACATCGGATAAAAGATGCAAAAAATCACGGCGATAAATGTAAGCGCCCGACATCGCCCGACAGGAGACAGCCTTTAGAGATCCACGTCCCACGAGCTCATTTCTTTTCCGCCAGTCGCATCAGGCTGAAGACGCTTCGCGCAGAGACGGGGTAGCCGTTCGAATTTAATTTTAATGAGGGATGGAAGCGTTCATTGGCCTTTGATTAATGTCCGATGAATTATGCAAACAGCCCCTATTAAGAATGATTCAGCCTCTATTCATTATGAATCTAAACAGCACCTAACAGTTTATCAAGCAGCATTCCCCCCGACCACAGGAGGTATTCGAGTGGTTTATAACACTAAATGAGGAATTAGTCCTCAGCACAATGAGCACTGAATATTTTCGCACCCAGCGCCCAAAATGGAAAATAAATCGCACCTGCTGTTAACGGATTTTGAGCACACAAGGCAGCAGGCTAGTTCATTTCTCCTTCTCCCTGTCAGTCGTTCTCCCCTCCTGCTCTCATCCCTCTCTCTCTCCCTCTAAGCTGGGGGAATCGCTCTAAACAGCTCTGTCAGTGTGACGGATCCTCCCGCATGTTCCATACCTCCTCTCCACCTTGGAATATTAAGCTGATTAACACTTTCCCATAGCAAAGACAAGCCTTTCAGTTAAAGGGAGATCCTGCCATTTGACAACCTGGTTATTACTCATCTACCTATTACTTTCTGCACATTATATTCTGACTATTTTGCATCATCCATCATTCTCTTCTCACCACATACAGGAATCAAATCCCTCTAATAACTCAGAAAATTAAACCCACTGACAATTTAGAGCCACAAATTAACCTGAGACGCATGTCTTTGGACTGTGGAGGGAATCTAGAGCACCTGGATTAAATAGGCAGCAACACAAGGAAACCATGCAAACTGCACACTGAAAAGCCTCAGGTCGGACTTGAACCTACAACCTTCTTACTGTGAGGCAATAGCACTACCCATCTTACCACCCTAAACACCAGGTAATGAAACTAACTCATCCCTTTAGGGTCTCATCATAGGCTTTTTCAATGTCATATACATGGTATTCTTGGATGTCCAAAGGGAGGTTTATGAACTTCTCAGCAGAAATAGCCCACAAGCATTTGTAATTTCTGGGTCATTCACAGCAGTAGGCATCTCCAGAACTACATTTCCCATGATGACATGCACTCACAAGCTCACAATATCAGCCCATGTTGTTGCAGCTCATAAAACCCCAAATTTCATTATGTTCTGCCAGTGACCAACTTAGTCTAATAAGCCAGAATAAATTCTATGAGCGGGAGCATCATACAACTGCACAATGCCCTGGAACCTCAATGCTTTTCTCCTAAAATATCCGCTTGTGTGGTTTAGAATGGCAGTTATTGGACTGCTATTGTTATTCCAAATTGCATTCTTCAAACATCAGAACACAATGGCTTCCTGTATCCATTTACAACCCCAATTCTGAAATAGTTGGGACAAAGTGTGAATTGTGAATAAAATGACAGTGCAATGACCTTCAGATCACATGAGCCAGTAATGTTATGTACAATAGAACATAGATAACATTTCAAATGTTGAAACTGAGAGATTTTACAGTTTTATCCACAAAAGGAGCTAATTTAAAATTTTCTGGCTGCAACAGGTCTCAAAAAAATTGGGACACAGGCAAGAAAGGGCAGAAAAAGCTATTAATATACAAAATCCAAAACCACTGAAGTTGGCACATTGTGTAAATCGTAAATAAAAACAGAATACAATGATTTGCAAATCCTTTTCAACCTATATTCAATTGAATACACTGCAAAGACAAGTTACTTAATGCTCGAACAGGTAAACTTTGTAATTTTTTGCAAATATTAGCTCATTTGGAATTTGATGCCTGCAGCAAGTTTCAAAAAAGCTGGCACAAGTGGCAAAAAAGACAGAGAGTTGAGGAATGCTCATCAAACACTTATTTGGAACATCCCACAGGTGAACGGGCTAATTGGGAACAGGTGGGTGCCATGATTGGATATAAAACCAGCTTCCCTGAAATGCTGTCATTCACAAACAAGGATGGGGCGAGGGTCACCACTTAGTGAACAAATGAGCTGATTGTCGAACAGTTTAAAAACAACATTCCTCAATGAGCTTTTGCAAGAAATTTAGGGATTTCATCATCTATGGTCCGTAATATCGGAGAAATCACTGAACGTATGCGACAAGGCTGAAAACCAACATTGAATGCCCGTGACCTTCGATCCCTCAGGCAGTACTGCATCAAAAACCGACATCAGTGTGTAAAGGACATCACCACATAGGCTCAGGAACACTTCAGAAAACCACTGTCAGTAACTACAGTTCGTCGCTAGATCTGCAAGTGCCGTTAAAAGGAAAGGCGATGTAACACAGTGGTAAAAAGGCCCCTGTGCCAACTTTTTTGCAATGTGTTGCTGCCTTTAAATTCTAAGTTAATGATTATTTGCAAAAAAGAAAAAAAGTTTCTCAGTTTGAATATTAAACATCTTGTCTTTGCAGTGTGTGCAGTTGAATATAAGTTGAAAAGGATTAGCAAATCATTGTATTCTGTTTTTATCAACGATTTACATAACGTGCCAACTTCACTGGTTTTGGGTTTTGTATAACAGAATCAGCTGAGAGAACATTTAGCAAGTAATTAAGTTTACTGGTATCAGGTCTGTAACATGATTGGCTATAAAAGGGATGTCTTAGAGAGGCTGAGTCTCTCAGAAGTAAAGATGGCCAGAGGCTCTCCAACCTGTGAAGGCTTGCGTAAAAAAATTGTGAAATACTTTAAAAACAATGTCCCTCAACGTCAAATTGTAAAGGCTTTGAAGGTCTCATCATCAACAGTGCATAACATCGTCAAAGGATTCAGAGAACCTGGAAAAATCTCTGTGCGTAAGGGACAAGGCCGAAGACCTTTACTGAATGCCTGTGATCTTCGGGCCCTCAGACGCCACTGCATCACTCAACGGCATGATTCGGTCATTGATATGACTAAATGGGCCCAGGTCCATTACTGTCTGTAAACACAGTCAGCCGTGGCATCCACAGATGCCACCAAAAACACTATCATGCAAAAAAGAGGCCATTATCGAACATGATCCAGTAGCGCCACTGTGTTCTGCTGACCAAGGCTCATTTAAAAAGGACTGCAGCAAAGTGGCAAAGTGTCCTGTGGTCAGACGAGTCCAAATTTGACATGCTTGTTGGAAATCATGGGCGTTGTGTTCTCCAGGCTAAAGAGGAGAAAGACCACCCCTCCTGTTATCAGTGTGTTATCAGTTCAAAAGGCAGAATCTCTGATGGTATGGGGATGCATTAGTGCATATGGTGTGGGACACTTGCATGTTTTAAAAAACACCATGAATGCTGAAAGGCATATAAAGGTTTTAGAGCAACATATGCTCCCCTCCAGATGACATCTATTCCAGGGAAGGCCTTGTGTATTTCAGCAGGACAATGCAAAACCACATACTGCAGCTATTACAACAGCATGGCTTCATAGTAGAAGAGTCCCTGTGCTGAACTGGCCTGCCTGCAGTCCTGATCTTTCACCGATTGAGAAAATTTGGTGCATAATCAAACAAAAAGTCCGTCAAAGGAGACCCAAAACTCTCCAGCAGCTGGAAGCCTGTATTAAACAAGAGTGGGATCAAATTCCCATGGCAAAACTCAAGAAACTTGTCTCCTCAATGCCCAGATGCCTCCACTCTGTGTTAAAAAGAAGAGAGGATGCTACGCCATAGTAAACAGGCCCCTGTCCCAACTTTTTTGAGACCTGTAGCAGCCATCAAATTTGAAATGAGCTCATTTTGTGGAATTTTTTTGAAAATTTCTCAGTTTCGGCATTTTCTATGTTATCTCTGTTCTTTTGTGAATTAAATCCAGGCCGGTGTGATTTGAAAGTCATTGCGTTTTGATTTTATTCACAATTTTCACTTTGTCCCAACTATTTTGGAATTGGGGTTGTAGTTCACCTGAAATACTTAAGCAGACAGATTTAGGGGTGATATTTTCTTTTTCCAGCTGCACAGAAATCTTGAAACTATTTCACACCCTCCCTGCAGGGTTTGACAAAGCCAATTTCCTGACATAAATGCACATCTGTGTACAGTCTGCGTGCAGAGTCTGAGAGCTCGGCTTCGCTGGTAAAATCATTTTAACTCCTCTGAATTGCCTCTCTTTCACACCAGCGTGTAAGCGAATATGCAAATGTTCACCAAATTCACCGAAACTTGAATAAATAACTTTAGCCTCCGCTGAATTTTCATAAGTAAGAGCTAAAAGCACTAGTGTAAACTGGAGTGTGCGTCTCAGTTGCTTAAAATTAACTATGTCCTCTAATAAAGGTGAAAAGAATATCATTCTCACAGTTTTACATACACACTGTATACTTTTTTTCATTTTATTTTTTTCATTTTGGAGTGTGTGACTATGAACGTGACGGCCACTTAAAGAGCGGAGCTACCTTTGATTGTCTTATGATTCTAGGTGGTCCAGTTCTAGGTGGTCAAACGTGTGGAACAGTACAGCGTATTTATGGTTGGTAATTTAAGGTTGAAATTGGTTTTGCCTCTTAACTGAGGAGATGATTCGAATGTAATGCCTGCGAAAGTGATTCGCACTGCGTTCGTGCGTATGACACCCTGTCTGGTCTGGAAAAAGAGATAGAAAAAAAAACATTCATCTGACGCCACACTGACTGTTGCAATCAATCAATGGTCAGAGACTCTGGGCACAAGCATGTTTTGTACGAGTGATGACCGACACGAAGGTTTAGCTGAATATTTGAAGACTTCCTAGCAGCAACTGAAGACTCCACAGCTACAAGTACCTCAATTCACATTTTGGACAATTTCAGTTTGGCATAAAAACATCATGTACTTGTCTAACCAAGGCTATAAATGACGACCCCAGTGCTAAAATGACTTGACACAAAATGTCCATTTTGAGAAAATGGGGGAAATTGACCCTCCCATCCTTCCCTCACAGAATGTGAAAATATGACACACTGTCAGTACTTTCCATACTTGGCTCTTCAGAAAAGGATATTTATGCAAATTTTGAATGTTGAAATTTTGGCGTAGCCATAGTTACTCACTGAAAAAGATGCCATAACCACTTTCCACCAGGCAGAAGGGTTGTTGCGATTTACCATGGGCACCAATCAAGCTGGGGCTTTTGCAAAGGAAAAAAGAGTAACTCCGCTGGACCTGACCGAACCGCAGAATCTGCTCGCAGCAGGGGGGCTACATCCCTTCGGAGGGTCTTCTGGCTTTTGCATTTTGGTTGTTCTGTGCGGTTTTATGGTTTCACTTGACGTAACACGGTAGTAAGGTTGCAGTCCTACTTGGCTTCATCACCAAAACACATTTTTCAGCCAAAAATGAGCCAGAGAGGTAGTGAAATTGCAAAACCTCCTAATTACCCAAACTAAACTGCAACAATATCAAGTTACTTTTTCTCCCAAATACGTTTTAAGACAGTTTTTTAATGGAAACAACAGGAAGCTTGAAGGCTGAGAGAAAAGTTGCACTCTCAAAAACTCTCAGGAGGGCTGCACCAGAATGATAGGAGTTCTGTCGAAGTCTATTTGGTGAAGCCCTCCGAACTACATGCCTTTACCTTTCATTCGACTGAAGAAGTGTGATATTTGTGTGTATAAGCTGAGCTTCAGGAAGTGAGATTAACAAACGCATGAAGAAAAATTACACTTTTCCACCATCCCCGTCAAACCCCACCCCCCGACGACCCGAATTGGTCCATTATCTTGTCTGTCTCAGTGCTGGGCGGGGCTTCCGGCCTTCCAAGTTGGGCCGTCAGCTGCATCTCCATTTTAATAAATCCTCACACTTCTGTCCAGGCTAATTGTCATGCAGCGCAGGCAGCAGATGACTTTGATAAGTCACACCTCCAGACAGACTAATTGCTATTTAAGGTAGATCTGACAATTATAGTGCATGGAATTGGTTGAGATGAACATCTTCCTTTCACACATTAAAAAAAAAATCCCTGCCAGTAACTGGCATTAAAAAAAGTCATTGTGAAGGTCAAGACTTAATTTCCACCCTGATTTATGACTTAATTTTGTGAGATCATAATGTTAGGAGTTAGCGGGCATTAACCCTTAATTTAGTCCTCTTCATCCTTGGCCCAGGAGAGCTACAGGGTCAGCTGAACTACTTGTAAGGAAAATTAGAAACTAACTGAGGCAAAAGAAGCCCAGTTATGCAAGTTTGCTGTAATCTGCTGCTTTAATTGACCAACTCAGTGTTGAGTAACAGCAAAATCCAACAGCGATGGCGATCATTGCTCTGTACACAATATTATAAACAGCGAAACGGGTGATGTCATAGATTGATTCAATCTGGAATGTGCCAATAATGGGCGCCATCTTGAATTACCATCATGATCAGCAAGGTAGGACCAGAGAATTATTCAGAAGCAGGTAATCGACAGCAGGTAGCAGAAGTCTCACCCAATATGGCCAACAGTTATAAACATACACACAATAGTCATGTATATTCTACTGATTTAAAAAGCTGTGGCTCTGTGTAAATAATGATTTGGACAATCTTGGGCATGGCAAAAATATATAATTAATTAATTCATTCTTTTATTTATACATTTAAGTCTGGCATCCAGAAACTCATGTCACAGCACAGTATAAAATTAAGATCCAAAATTCTAGAATCATTCCTCATGTGGTGGGGTTGGTTCATCCATGAAAGGTCACCAAGTTTATCACACATTCACTGCTTCCCCTGGGCTCATAAATTCCTCAAAATATTATTTTTTTTAATGCCATGAATCTATGCTGAATGTGCCTGGATTACGTTTGGCGATGTCTTCCCTGTTACACAAAGATGTGCAGATTAGCGAGAGAGACGGGGAGCATTTCCACGAAAGTGAATCCACACACTCGGAAGCGCCACTTACGTTAATTGAATAATTGCAGAGATTAATGATCATTTTGAAATTACTGCTTTGAAATAAGGCTTGATAACAGCTATGGCAATGTACATGGACTGGAGGGAATGCGGAATTAAAAACGATCAATTCATACCGTCTGGAATGTGACAGTGTATAATTATTTGGCATCTGGTAATAGAATCTCCTCTTCATGTCTATGAGCATAGAAACTGCTCAGTATGGAAAATGCACATAAAAATGGAAAACAGGGGTTTTTTAATTTACTTTGACTCGTATTTCATCGCATACAGTACACATACATTTAATGTTTTGGAAACCCTTAACAATAAGGGTACAGAAATTAACATTAATTAAAATTAGTTCATTAACTATCAGTTAATTAGCAGATAACTAATGCGTTAGATAGCCGAGTAAGCATTACGGAACCATAATTAACCATTTATTTTCTGTGTTTCCCTTCTTGTGAAGTTGAAAAAATCCCTAAAGTATCCCTCATGCAGCACTCCAAACTGTGAAACCATAATTTATAAATTAAAACCTTCGTTCAGGGGTGTCCAGTCTTATCCATAAAGGGCCAGTGTGGATGCTGGATTTTGTGACAGCCCAACACCTCGAACCTCATGATCACTTAATCAGCTGAATCAGGTGCAGTAGCCCTGGGCTGTAACAGAGACCTGCGCCCACACTAGCCCTTCATGGATAAGATCGAGCACCCCTGCCTTAGTTGATGTGAACATCATTTGTAAATGACTTCCAGATGTATTAGTAAAATGTTAATTTGCTGTTAGTAATTCTTATTACTGCATTAGTTAATGTTAATTGTTGTGCCTCTATTGTAAAGTGTTACCAATGTTTTACATCGACAACCAAATAATATTTGTTGATATCATTCAATTCCTGCCACTCAGGCCTGCGACACAGTACAAAGGAAGTTGAGAAGGGAGTATGTTAGGGTTATTTATGTGGTTTAAAGAAATGCAAATAATAATGAGATTTGACACAGCTGTTTTCAGCAGGTGACTGTAATCATGAGCTGCCATTAATGCAACACCCAGAAAGCGCCTCGTCCTTCAGGGGAGAAGATGGGCTAAGGATCACTCATTTTCCCTCAGACGCGTGAGAAAATCATTGAATGGCTTAAAAACAATGTTTCTCAACAAACAGAGATGGGAAGGGATTTCGATATTTCGCCCCACACACTGCAGAACACAAAAGATTCAAGGAACCTGGCAAAGTTTCTGAGTGAGAATGGCAAGGCCGCAAGCCTAAGCTAAAGACTTGTGATCCCAATCCCTCAGATGAACATACATCAAGAACCATCATTTATCCATGTACAAGTGATATTACAAGATAGGCTCATTATTACTTTGGCAATGTTTGTGATGCGCTTGATTACATATGACATGCACAAATGACAGTTAAAGCTTCATTGAGCAAAAGGGAAGCTTTATGTTAACAATGCCCTGAAGTGCCGCCAACTTCTCTGGGCTCAGAAGTGCATGAAGTGTAAACATCTACTGTGCTCAGATGAATCACTATTTCAGGTTTCTTTTTGGAAGAAATTGATGCTGTTCGCTCTGGACTAAACAAGGAAAGGACCAAAGAGATTGTTTTGAGTAACAAGGCCAAAAACCATGCTCTGCCATGGAATAAGGTTGTGTCAGTGCTCTATGCAAGGGTAACTCAACCCTTCTGTGAAGTCACCATTAACACTGAAAAGTACAGAGAGATTTTTGGGCAATATATGCTGCCTTCCAGGAGACATCTTTTTTCCAGAGATGCCCATGGATATTTTAAGAAGACTGAGCAAAACTGCATTCTGTAGGCATTTACAATGCATGGCTGCGAATGAAGGGTGCGGGTGTTGGAAAGGCCTGCTAGCAGTCCTGACTTGTCCCCTACAGAGAATACGTGGCACATATTGAAACATGAAATGCAAAAACAAAGACCATGTATATGTCATATTGGGAGGCGTCTCTTCCAGGATGACTACGGCCCAAAGGCCACGGGGCACAAGGGGTCACTGAACGGTTTTACAGGTATAAAAATGATCCTGATCTTACGCCACTGCCCTCACAGGCACCAGATCTCGCACCAAATGAACTCCTATGGAAGACTCCAAATCTTTTGCAAGCGACGTACACCGTTACTCCAGTAAAGTTTCACACTTGGCCATTCAATGCCAAGGTCTGCTTAAACTATCTGGCAGCTTATGAAGACTCAATTCCTTACCGAGGCAGCTTATGTAAATTTTTTCTATAAATTAGTCACCAGTCTACAGGTGTATATAAGGTGAAAAACAACCTTGTCACCAAGCTCGGGCCTGCATCCTACTCAATGAAGCCACCATTTGCATTCACACAGCCCCACTACAAACACAATCTCCATTGACGTGGTTTAAAATCCACAATTCAATTGCCTGCTTGTAGGCCAGCATGCGCCTCCCAATCCGAACACACAGGCACAGCGTGTGGCCTCCAATGTGATCCATATCAAATGTCATCCCGGAGATTACCTGCCTCGCAAGTAACTAGAGAGGATTTCAAAAGACGGGGAAATGCGTGTGCGTTTAGAGGAGGCTTTAGAGCATGTAAAGGCAGCGGCAGGCGTATGTTAGCTGACAGCCCGTCGAACACATCCATCCTCTCCACATATCTGGGCGGCAGTAAATGAAAAAGCGGCGAAAGGTCGAGCAGCCTCCCCGGGACCGCGTTCCGTACAGCCCTCCTGCAGAGACCGCGAGCACGATTTTCTCTTCGGGTTTATTTTTCTATAATATTTCGATGACATGCGCCAGCTATGCTCTAGGGAATTCTTAAAAGCAAAAAAAAAAAAAATAATAATAATACAATAAAAAACATACACACTGTGCCGATTCTAACTGAATATTATCCAAATAAGAAAAGCGTCTTTGTATGTGTGCTTAAATGTGCATTACGCGCGCGGTTTCATTCTAAAGGAAAGCTCTTGGGAATCTCTTTAATAAGCTGGACTTGACCTCCATTGTCTTTATATTTATTCATGGCCTAATTTACTGCTGACCATCACAGGTTTTGTTGGCTCACCTTCATTCCGTCATGCTGTAAATTACAAGCTGTAGTAAGCTGGAGATGCGCGCGGAAAGGATCTAAGGCCAGGTGACTGGCATGTAAACGCAATGCTAATGAGCTTTTTTTTCCCAGGTACATTTTGTTTTTCTTTGTTTTTTAGAAAAGGAATGCAATTTTCTTCACACATTGCTTTCACATTGTGGTTTTATTACACATCTGTCCAGGGATTTGAAAGTGGAGCAAAGATTCAAGTCAGTAACAATCTCTGTTTAATAATAAAATGGGCTGCCTTCGCCGCAGAAGCCCATTATTTCTTCAGTTACTGTTTACATCCATATTAAAGGATGCATTATTGCTCACAAATGCCAAGAGAATAATTCAAAAACAAAACTAACGAAAAAAATATGATGAATTCTGCGAAAAACATGTCGGCTTAAAATGCGATGCAGTGTTGACTGAAAAAAATGCAGATGTTTATTCAGGGATCAAGGTTTTGGTTTATGGTTATTTAACCGGCTTATACTGACAGTTTACAGAAGGAGTCCGAAAAGCTCATCAATACCCTTCAAGCAAAGACCATGAAGGATTATTACTGATGGAGGAGTGAAGCTTTGTGGAAATATTATGGTCTGAGATATACTGAGTAAAAATGAAAACGCACCACTCATGAAATCTGGAATAGCTCCACAGATTGATATGTGAAGTATATACGTATGATGCATTTGAGATAATGAATGATTTAAGAAGACATGTAAACATCATTCAATTTCATTCACGATAATGTTAATGCGCGAGAGAGGTTTAACTGGTGTAGGGGTCAAACAGCAAAGTCAATAACGGGTGTGACCGCCATTTGCATTGACACATGCGGTGCATCGTCGTCGCATGGAGTTAATCAGACTCTGGATAGTGTTCTGAGGGATGGCATTCCACTCCTGAACAAGGGCAACCTCAAGTTCTCGGATGTTGTCCATCTGGCGTCGACGTGAAAGACGTCGTCCAATTTCATCCCACAAGTGCTCGATAGGGGAGAGGTCGGGTGACAGAGCTGGCCACTGAAGCACGGGGATGTTCTGCTGTGCAAGGTACTGCATGGACACCCTTGCAGTGTGTGCCCTAGCGTTGTCCTGTTGGAACGTGTGGACATCGTGGTGTTGGTTGAAGAACGGCACAACATGGTTCTGCAGCACCTGGTCCCGGTTGTAGACGCTGTTCACCCTTCCTCTGCAGATATAGAGAGGGGTTCTGTGATGGTAGCTTATTCCACCCCACACCATAACGCTGCCACCACCCCAACAGTCCGTTTGAACGACACAATTTGCGTCATAACGTTCACCACGTCACTGCCAAACACGTATACGACCATCTGCGTTCCTTAAGTAAAATCGTGACTCGTCAGGAAAGATGACACCGTGCCATTGTCGTAGTCGCCAATTCTGGTGCCTGTTTGCCCACTGTAGACGCTGGTTTCGGTGACGATCCGTCAATATGGGGCCGAAATAAGGGCGTCGTGCACGCAGGCCTGCAGCTCGCAGACGGTTCCGTACGGTGTTGGGGTGATGAATCCACGTCGTCCTTGGACTTGAGTAGCCGTTCTTGTCGCTGGAAGTGTTCGGTCTTGGACATAATCCCGAATGATCTGACGGTCCTGACGTGCCGTTGTCACGCGTTGTTGACCCGGTCGAGGACGGTCCCGAGTGCTCCCCGTTTGCAGAAACCTTTGGTGGAGTCTTGTGATCTTTGTGTGTGCGCAGTGTAGTCATCTGGCAATTTCCCTCGTGCTGGCGCCAATATGAAGCATGCCTATGGCACATTCCCGTGCTGTAAGTCGCGGCATAGTGTCAACGTTTCACAAGTGTCAGTGAAGAAGTGAAATTTTATTCGGATTCACATGCTTTTAAAGGCAATGTGTGCACAAATTCAGAGTGAAATTCATTTTTCCCGTGGTGTGCGTGCAAGATGTTGCGTTTTTGCAAAAAATTGCCTCGCGTTACAGTTAACTTGAAACTCTCGAATTTCCTGCACCTGGCATGTCGGGTGACGTCACTGTAGTGTTGTTGTTGTATAAAAATTATATTGAAGTTCATTTGAACTGAAATATTGACTTTTTTCAAGTGGTGCGTTTTCATTTGTACTCAGTATATGATACGACATCAGTCACTTACCTAATATGGTGCAGTTCAGCTAAATGAAGAACATCTGCTCACTGGATCAAACAAATCAGGGTTCAGTTTGGATCCAGCTACAGCAATTAAACACTACAGTATATCTGGATTTGTCGAAAACCACCATGAATAGCGGCAACGTCATTTGCAGGTGCATTTGGTATTTGAAAGCGTGCGATCTCATTACTAAATATCACAATTTATCCCAGTGGTATTCCGTGTGATTTATTCCTTTTCACGAACACGAAGAAAAAAATACCCATTAAGTTTGATTGAACCCCAAAGACATGTGGAAATATAATGCGAAATGAAAACTCCCGCTATAACAACTGCTGTCGCTACAAACCCTGCAGATTTACCGTGGCCTGAAATATAATGAACTCTCATTTAGCAGTTGTAAACATTTATACAGTAACCGACAGTTAAAATTGAATGCCGAGAGTGAGCAGCTGCTTGTTTTGACTGGAATATGATCGTAATTGCTACGCACAGAAATGAGATTTGAGCCCTAATTCTGAAAAAACGGCTGCTGGTGCAATGGGATATCAATGTTGAGTGCGCTGATAAGCACGCAGCCACACAACAGATTACCAGGCTTTTCCCACCAAGGGCCAGGGACCTCACTAATGCGGTGATAGCTGAATTTAAATCTGGGGATCAACATCTCGAGAGGGTCCTCAAAAATATCAGTATGATGTGAGGCCAAGTGTAATGTTATTCTAATATTTTTCTTCCCAATTCCCATCGAAGCCCCAACCAGTGAACAAGTCACCTGAGCTCATGAAATAAGCAGCAGTGGATGTCAAATGGACGTAAAAGAGAAAGTCGGTGATGACCTACACAGTCTAGCAGCTCTTTGTGCTAAGAACGTTTTCTTTTCACAAAAAAGAAATAGTGGAATGGTTTGATTGAGGCTGGATTAATGCGGTACCTCGCTTGTCCTTGTGGAGAACAATACAGCGACACGCCACCCGGTTCAGAGCAAACACTGGGCCATTACGGCGTCAGTTCTGCTATCTGCTCGCCAGCCTAATTGTGAATTAGCACCAGCAAATCACTTGACATTAGCAAATGACATTATGCTAATGCAATTTCCCTTGCCATATAAAAGTCACGCCGTAGCTATTTTTCCTGACAGCAGTGTAAGCAGAAATGTCCAATTTGCAGCTAGAATGTAAATCACTTCATAAATGATAAGAAAGCCCCGCCGGAATTCTTAAGCCATCATTAGAAGCAACAAATGTTCCTCCGCATAAAACATAGCCTGGCACAGACACGGCACAATCAAGATATAGTGCAGCCATAAAATTTTCTGCAGGCGGAGAACGGTGCTACCTTCATACAAGGCCTCAATGCCAGTCCGTCTTCCAGATAATCAACTTCTTTTCCTGGAAAAACCTTTCAATTCTCAACAGAAAAAAAGTTAAGGACCAATTATTTCCTCTTGTTCTGAGCTTCCCATGATGCTGTCAAGCTGTCGCGAGGGATAAGGATGGTCACTCAAGATTTTGAAATCACTCAGGACATTGTCTGACATTTTGATTTAATGGTCAGGACCTAGAATAAATCTGGTCTTCAGAGTGGGTACCTTGTTTTGGGGTGATAAAGTCATCTGATCAAATGTTTTAATGCATCTGCACAACAATTAGAATTTACTTTAGTTTTTACATTTCCTTTACTAGGGTCAAAATTAAGACTTCCTTAACTTCTTTTATTGAGTATATTATGGGTCAGATCCAAAACAACAGCGATCCTTAAGGACGGAATTCAGAGAGATAAAGTATGAGAGTTAAAGTTAGGGACCGAATGCATGATTAATACAAGTTGGGACACCACTGCAGTATGACCAAAAATAATCAATGAGGTTGTTTATAATCAGTCTGAATATGCTAATTAGGTATGCATTATCGACACAGTCAGAAAAACTACCAATTCCCACCAACCTCCCGAGTGATTTACTGCTGTAATTAAGCAGTATGCCTGAATTAAGTAGCATACAAATATATATATATATAATTCTTGCGCTAACAGAGCCTAAATTACTCTGTGGGACAAAACTATCAAAATTGATGAATATGATCAACTAAGTTTAAGCCTGGAGGTTGACCAGTTTTGGATCTGACGCTTATTTACCAATTAGCCAAAACACTATGACCAGGAACAGATGAATCAAAACATGCAGATCATCGCATGGAACATTTTACACAGGAAGCGAGCAGCCAGATCTTGTCGTTGACGTGTTGAATGTGGAAAAAATATCAGACAATTTTATTATTCCCAGGAGGAGAGCTGACCAGCTGTAACAGCATTTGACGCTTCAAAACACTGATTCATTAAAACACAGACACCTCAAGCAAAATGCGCAATCAGAGAGGTGGCGCTAATGATGCGCAAAAGCAGAACAAGTCAGTTCTAAAAGGTTTATAGATGGTGAATAACATGGTTACTAAACCTGAAAAAAAAAACAAAAAAAAACTGAAGTTTGAGGGCTCACTTCCATCCAGTACTTAACCCTTAGTACGCTGAAGGAATGTAAAAAAAAAAATGTAATTATCCTGAGCAGTTGAAAACCTGTCATGTGGCAACTTGTTTAAAGGAGAGTAGGATTTTGATATCCTACATCATTGGGCAATTATAGTTGCCAATAGTGCCCTGAGGGTTAAGGTTCAACAAATTAATCCAGGCAACCAATCAAGCAGCTTGCTGGTGCGGCAGGGCTGGGATTAAGACCAGCATTTCCACTGGTGCTTTGATTTTACACTCATGGTGCAAAGTCTGGAAAACTCTCAGACAGTGTTAATTTACAATCATAATTTTAGTTACTTTAGACAAGTTAGAAACCAACACATCCACAATCCTTTTGGTTTTGAATGCATCTAAATAACATCAGACCATGCGCTTAATTTTCTCAATCCAATGAAACCATCTTTTCTTTTGAAATAACTTTATTCGCAACAATACTCACACATTTACTCAAAAGTGGTCACTGAGCTTTTTAAAAACTGATATTAAAACAGAAGGAGATTCAGTTTTCATTCTGATTGATTCGATGAAAAGTCTTTTCACACTATTTCAACATAATATTGTACCACAACTTCTACGATGCACTTTTTTGAGACTTTAGACCTTTGAAATGAGTCCTTTCCATAAAAATCAAGAGTTATATTAGATGTCAGTTCCAACATCATTCCAAAGTTAAAACAAACATCATTTTTAGATACGCAAATCCAATTAAATAAAACCTCTCATTTCAGACAATAGAAAAGTCGATGTAGTGTAAGCATTTATAGATTAGATGAACGAAATAAATATACATGGAACCACTTTATTAGATGTTAGAAAAAAATATGTATTTTTAGCTACACTTTACAATAAGGTCACATGAACTGAAATTAACATATGTAGCAGTTAATGAGAGTAACTGATGAACAAATTCTCTACCACGAAAATAACTTTATCATTAATTATAAGTTAACAGATACTGTAATGTATTAATGACTACTATACATTAGCAAAGCATATGATCATGTAGCATTAATGCAGTTGATAATATGAATAAATGATTTTCAGGCCTTTCAGTAGTTAGTCAATAACAGCTACATAAGGGAAAGCCAATTCATGTGGGCTTTACTGTAAAGTGTCACGTACGTTTTCTTAAAACGCTTAGTGTTTTTGCTCTTTATCTTTTCTCGTTTATAATCCCACAAAGAGTCAAAAACTGATGGTTCTTTTGAACTCAGACCATCCCAGAACGCAGTCTGACCTCATGACAGGGGTCGCGGGGGCGATTGGGGCCAGCAGATCAATCAATGTGAGGCGCCAAAATCGACCGGGAGTCCTCATGTTCATTTACTGAATTTTTTCTCTTTTCTTTTTTTTACAGGTCCGTGGTCTTTAAGCCCATATAAACTGGGAACCAGTCTTAAAGTTCTTGTTTTTTTTTCCTTTTTTTCCAGGCTGGTCACCCCACCTCCACAGCCCCAGGAGAGATGAGCTCTGCGTCACTCTTTCACAGCGCACTAGCGGGAGCTCCTGATGCCAGCCGCTCGGAGGAAGGGGAGCAGGACTACCGCGTGACCTGGGGAGAAAAAAAAGGAAGGCGGGTCAGCGGCTGCAACCTCCGAGAGAAGAAACCAAATCAATCCAACGGGTTTAAGCTTACTCTCCTAATTCTCAAATCACTCCAACGGCAAACCGCTTACTGTCTGAATTCTTGAATCACTGCGACTGTTTTCAGCTTAGGCTGGGTTTACACATAATGACGAAAAGTCACGAATGCCACGGATCTTAATTCCTGACCGAGGATCACGAATTTGAATTGAATTTGATGATTCGGGGCAGAGGCGTCACACGTCATTCAATTCAGCTATTGACAGCTTTCGTGTCGATTTGTAACGATGCGTGACGGTATGGGCTCAAAGAATGGCAAGCACAAACTACGACAGCTGTCACACTCTTTTACAAATCACCACTAATCACCACGAAGCAACACGTTCAGTTGCGAACTCCACGAATCGAGGGTGATTCGTAACATTCGGGGAAGATTTTTTGGCAGCCAAAAACACGCTCCACGAATATCACAAATGTCTCAAACCGACACGCGCTGTTAAGAACCCTATTCAGACGCGTTAAGTCACGTTACCAATGTCATAAAATGTGCAACGAAAGACGGGAAAATTATGTTTGTGACGCATCGTGCCGATGTGTAAACCCTGCTTTACTCTCCTTATTTTCGAAACTGTCCAACGGCAAGGTGCTTACTCTCCTCATTCTACTTGTTCCTCGTACCTGATTCCGAAATCCATCCATCAAGGTCTGTCTTCTTTACAGAGTCATTCTATCTTTTTTAGGTTTTCTCCCTTTCCTTTAACGTGTTTCATATCTGTTTATGCTCATAAAATCTCTGCCACGTAACAAAGTCCCTTCAGTGTAAAGGCAATTTCTCTTTGCATGGATTGTGTATGGAGGATGCGGTGAAGAATCAGTGATACAAATAGATTTTTACCTCTATTACTCAGCCGAATAATCCCAACCTTTTATTGTGGCCCCTTCATTTTACTACTTCCTGAACCATGGTTGGCAAATCACAACAGACTAGGCTTGGGGGGGGGGGGGATGGGGGGATGGGGGGGGGCTCAAAGACACAGACGCCAAAGGAGCTTCTTCCAAGCTGAGTGAGCCTGAGTTGCTGCCCACACAGCCTGTACAGCTGCTAATAGGCACGTTTTCACCATAAAAAACACACAAATGTTTGTAAATAGACAAAAAATAAAGACATAGAGCTTAGAAATGGGCATACCATGACCCTTTGGAGGTCACTGCAATCCATTAGATGTGTGTTCAAGGAGCAGGGAGAGTTTTAAAAAGATATTATGAGCAAGGAAAGATTACATGGGATGTCTACATAAGGGACTGGCGGAGCCACATTTCCTATCTGTCGAACTCATTTCCGATGTCCCTGTGGAAAATGAAGGACATTCCATCTCCCCAATGCACCGGTTACCCCGCCCCTCCTTTTTCTGTTCTCTCCTCCCTGATTGGTGCAGCCAGGAGCAAGGAACGTGGAGTAAATAAGCGATTGAAAGGATCCCTCCCCATATTGCAGAAACCCTGAAAAAACAACTGGTGTCAGGCACAACATACCCTTTCAGGTTTTTCAGAGCCCTTCACCTTGACCTTGACCTTGACCCAGCTGGGTGCAAAATTTAATCGGGCGATCCTTGGAGGATTGTGCACTCTCCTGAAAATTTTGTGTAATGTTATGAAACCATTTTTGCGCAAGACTGCATGCAGACAGATAGAAACAGACAGACAGACAGATAGAAACACAGGTCACCAGAAACAATATCCTGCCTCTTCAGGCGAGGTCATCTTAGAGCAGCGTCTACAAAACAAACCATAAAGTTTATTCAGAGACACAGTTAAGAAAGAAAAACTCTAAAACAATAGAGCGGATAATTCTTCTTCATTATTCTGTGACCTTTGAGGACAAGCATTGAGGAAGTATTTATCGTTTACTCTGAAATGAGTAGAGATAAGCTGCTGCTCATTGTTTTGCCTGTCAACTCCGCAGAGCGAAATACCAGCCAGTCAACAGCTGGAGAACTAAACTGCGTCAATTCAAGTCAAAGGAAAATAAACTAGACAGTCGATCGCCCGCAGGTCGACGTGAACCCCCAGACCCCTAAAGTATCACTCCCAAAATCGACAAGCTTCGTGACTTTACCACACACAAGTCCCACACCAAATAAGAAATGAATCAGTTGAAATTTGTGAAGTGTACAGCGCTCACAAGCAAATCTCCACGGACGCGGCGTGACTATCGCTGACCCATAGTATCCCCAACTCTTCATCTGGGGATACAATAATGCTCTCAAATAACACTTCATAAAAAACAAAACAAATTGCCCACATTCCCACACAATAAAAAGTGGAGCTATTTAACCACAGTCCCATTACTTTTGACATCAAAAATGCATAGAGCTCAACACTGAACTGAGCTGAAATGCATCCTTTCATAACTGCAGGGTTTAAAGACACGAATCCTCAGACCATCTTCATACCCTGATGTAAATTCATGAAAAAAATGAACATTCTCTGGTCGGGCCACTTCCATAGAAGTCATCAAATTTATTGCTGAAAAAAAAAAAAACTATTTAGAGCCATTTTCACTGCCAGCTAATCTCATTCAGGGTCATTTCTGACCTTGGGGATAATCAGAGGGTTCAGCATTTTAAATTAAATTAAATCAAATGAAATATGGCTTTTAATTATCCGGTGCAATGTTCTGTAGAACCACTTCAAATGTATTAAAAGGTAAGATATGATCACGTCTGCTGTGGGTTCTGGGCCAGAACATCACTGAGAGAAGTCTAACAGACAGCAGCAGAGCGGTCGGCGGTCCGGTGCGTCAGTGCGAGACTCACACTCGGGAGGTGCCTGGTTCAAGGCCCAGTGTGGCCACACTAATTAAAAACAACAGTAGGGGGTCGTC
>CM056581.1:98664795-98762295 GCA_029721435.1 Gymnothorax reevesii | reverse complement strand
ACAGGGTTTGTTTACTCGGGGCTCGTTAGTGCAGCGCACATTAACAGATCTCTCGCTAGCACGGCGCTCATTAGAGCAGCACTCGTTAACGCAGTCTTCAATAACTCAGTCGCGGATGGTACATCATTTGACACCGATGCTCGTTGGCGTGACTGTTGCTAGCTCGCAGCTCATCAGTTCGGCAGCGGTCACCTCAGTGCTCATTAACACGATGGTCATTACAGCGCCACTCCTTAACTCGGCATTCGGTTCGTTATCTCAGCATTAATTATCTCAAAACTTGTAACCCTGCGCTCGTATGCTCATTAGCCCAGCGCTCGTTAATACAGAGGTTCTTAACGGCATGCCGGTTCTGCAGATTTTGTGAGTTTGTGCACCAGGGTCAACAGTTCAGTCCTTGGGGTGCACCATTAAGCACATAAATACACCGTGACATACCGGTCCATGTGTCGGGTTCATTATTATGAGAAAGGCCTGTATACGGCTCAACAGGCAAGGGCAAGGGATGGACCAGCAGGGGTCACTAGAGTGCAATGAACCAGAAACCCCCGATAACTGAAATCCTCCACTACCCAGGGGCGCATGCTCAAACTCACAAGACGCACCCCACAAACAGCTCTTTGACCTTCTCAATTCTAACCTCCGACTTTTCCATTAGGTTTTCCCTTAAGTAAATTCAAAGACATAAAAAAAGTTTTTTTTTCATATTGTAGGACAACCTCACACACATATCCTGTATGTGCTGGTTGCAGCGCTTCACTGAAGCTACGTCACACCTATTTCAAGGCAAATATTCAAACTTGGGACGCCATGTTTTTATGGCCAAAGCACTCTATCAAAGGAGAAATATCTAGATATGGTATTTAATTTGATTCACATTACCCAGTGATTCAGTAGTAATTATTTGGAATAGCTGGAAACCTAGTGATCGCCACTAGAATCATGAATAGCTCTCAAGTAACACTTGTAAGAGTACAGCCTCTACCCATAGATGGGTCCGTAGGTTTTAAGGGGTTAATTAAAGCACTTGTGTATCAGACCCTCTGTCAGAGCACTTTACAGATACATTTGAGTGTAACTGGGCTGGTGTTGCAGTGGCCAAATCGGGACATTAGTTTTTGGCGTCTCTTTACCATCCACACAAGAAGGGGCGGCCCTGGTCGTCCCGGCAACCTGCCCAGGGAAACAGGAGCACTTGACTGTCTGGGAGCGCTCCTCGATCTTGTTCTTGTTGCAGCAGCGGTGGGCGGCAATGACCTCACACGTCCCGGCCTTGACGTGCACTGCAGGAGAGAGAGAGAGCAGGAGGCCGAGCGTTAAACCAGCCCAGTGCTCTGCGGTCCTGTCACACGGCGATGGCCATTAAAACTGCGACAGAAGAGAATTCCGCCAACCGGCACCTCAAGCAAAACTCATCTGCCTAATTTCGCTTCAAACTAGTAAACAACCAATCAAAACAAGGTATGAAGTTCCTTCTTCCTGGCCAGAAATCACAGAAGTATTCAGCGATGCCCCACTGAAAATACATTCTTAAGCCGGACAAAGTTAGCAGCTTTTCTACTCTTATAGCTAGTCAAGCAGCTGGCTAGACTGTACAGTATTGTCAGCTAGGCCACCATGCTGACTTACCCAACCAGCTTAACTAAGTTTGTCCAGCCAGAGACCAGCTTTGACCATCTACTGTCCTGATGGCCAGACGTGCAGACTAAATGAAATGAAACCAGCTTGGCATCCCACATGGGCTCGGCTGAGATTTTCACCAAGGAAGAACTTCAATGGATCAGAATTAACCTAGGTCCAAACCTGGCCGGGGGCGGAGCTAGAGTATTTGTGTCATGACACACACTTCAGTTTCATCCCTAGCCTGTAATCAGTACAGTCAATGGTTTCAGTACGCAAGACTGGTTTTACTTTTGCGTGTTCACACTACAGGAAATGCAAGCAAGTTACGGTTTTGGAACTGTCGATGTATATGTGTTCATGCGATGCAAATACCGTGGCTGAATATTGTACACTGACCTGGCATTGCCTTCCTAGCAAAGAGTATTGGCGGCTGTGTTTACCGGAAGTGCACATTCCACAGGAAGCTGACCTCCATTGACCTCCGCCACATCAGCCAATCAAATGCAAGGATTTGGTGAGAATAGCTGTGGAGCCACCCATGACAAGTTTTGAAATTTAGTTGCTATCCCTCTCATTGTACAGGATGCTTACTCTAGGGAAATATGCATAAGCTTGAATGACACCATGGAGAAAAAAACACAAAACGTTTTTCAGTCACGTACCATACTGAAGCCTAATGGCTCGCCCAGTGATCACCATGTTTGTGGATTTGCTTGAGAACAAGCTGTCGCCATCAGATATCTTTTAAATGATACTCAGCTTAAATCAAATCAAGATTTCAATGAATTGCACACTTGGTACTTCAAGCAATTTTCAAATTCAGCATTTCAGTGTCACCTGTTGAACAGACATACAGGAGTAGTGTTTGGAACACGAGCTCATGAACCATGCCTGTGAAAGTCAGGACACATGATTAACACCAGGCCAACATCCCTGATTCTCAATTACTCCCAATCATGAACAAGATGTAAGCATCAAAACAAAGAAGCGTTTCTTTTTTTAAGAAAAAAGTGCATTGCTTGAAATGTAAGTACTCAGTAACACAGACCATGGAATAACAAGATAGGTCTCCTTCGTGTAATTTTCATTTGGTCCTCTACTATTCTGGGCTGAACATTTTCAATAATCCATGATTTGGATTGCCGAATAGCTATGTATGGCTATGAGGGTACTGACGCACAAATGTTACGGCTGATTCAGAAGAGTGAAAACAGATATTCTCCTTACAGCACCAAAACATTTCAGAACAGGACTTGAATTTATTGCCTCTGATTTACTAGGCAGGTTTTACCATTGGCTACGGCGGATTTACAGTCTGGAAAATATTACTTTTCTTTTTGCTGGCACAACACCTTCAAGCAAAACATTTATGCATGACAGGAGGTGTAATAGAAAGTACATCCCAGAGGACAGTCACTAAGTAAAATAACTAAAACAGCACAAAATACAACAACAAACACTACCAAAACAATAACAATTTAGTGTAAAGGTGCAAACATAAATTTTTTGCCATCTTCCGTCAAGATTACACAACTAAAATTGCATAGAATATTGGTGTATAAGCAAATCAAATGAGTTCAAGGAAGTACTTTGCCATTATTTAAGACATGAGAAATGTGCGCATCATTGTTATCGACATTTTTGTACTGTATGAAAAATTATACAATACTGCAAGATACAATTAATGATCGAGTCAAAATTAATAACAAGCACATCGAGGCATCTTTATACTATGGCGGAGGACTGGATGAAAGAAGACATTCTCCCTTCTCCCGAGATAAGCTTTGATTACACTCATATAGATTTTCAATTTGAAGACTTTAGTTGCAAATGGATTGAAAAATGCACCTCATCTTCCTATTAGGGAGAATCCAGAAAGCAAATCTAAAGTGAATCTGCAACATCAAATCCCTGTTACTTAAAACTAATTACACGCTCCTCAGACGCCAGTGAAATCCAGACTGACAAACAGGTCTGGAAAACTCGGAAGAATAGGTGTGCAATGCACCGAATACCCCTCACCAAAGTTTTTGGAGACGACCGCCCGCCCGCCCAACCGCAAGAAGGATAGCAACACCCCGTCACCCTTGAGGGCTGAGGGGTTAAAACTGTAGATGTTCAAATCATTATACAGCTTCATACAAAGCAGATATAAGAATTTGGGCATTCTCCAACGAGAAACTGAGACGAAGAAGGCGAACACTCAGGCTACCCTTGACGTAGATGGAAACAGGTACTGAGTGAAGCCTCGTTTTCATGAAGCGATACCAAAATGCCTCTGGGTAATTTCCAATTCTCTATCTAGGCAAATAGATAAATAGATAGATAGATAGATAGATGGACGGACAGACGGACGGTCACTCCTAGGCCTGTGTTGAAGAACTCGATTCTCCGATTCTGGATCGATGCTCATATAAATTCCAAAAGATCGATTTGTACGTACAAAGATCGGTCTTTTAATATAGCCTATACATTTTTCCCGCCACAAATTGATTCAGTTAATTCTGAGTCATTGCGCAATCGCCGGCTGTTGATAATATAATGCGCACGGAAAAAAAAAAAGAAAAACCCGGAAAAAATTAGGAAATACTGGAAGATGCAGAACTTGCGCGATAACAGTGCCATGCACCCCACGCTCAAAAAAAGCATTCACCCCATTTAATCTCACACTGATGCTGCTATTCTGACTGGAGAGTCTGCAAAACATGCAGCTCAAAGTTTACTTTGACCCAACAAGTGTTGTTCACAGCTGATTGTGGGCCAAATGGCCATGACAAAATTAAAATAAAAGTCAGTTTTAATAACATTAACCGAATCGATATAGAATCAAATTGAATCATGATAATTTATTCAGAATCTTGTGAATCGGAATCAAATCAATGCTTGAAATTTGAATCAATACCCAGCCCTAGTCCCACCTACATATAGATAGACAGACACAATAGACAGACAAGACAGTAGGCCTGGACTCGAGCTGCCTTACAGGCAACCCGAGTAATAAAAATAGGCAGCAGTTCTACCACCACCTGATATAATTGCACACAACCAAAAATCAAAGCGTAAGTGAACACTTATCCTATTCATATTTTTCATTTTCAGCTTATATTAAGTTATTAAGAGTACAGAGCACCAAAAAGATGTAAATTGTGCCACATCTCCCATGATTAATAATTAAGGCCCGCAGTGTATACTGCAGTCATGCATTGTAAGCGTCACATGTACTGTAGGGAGAGCTGGTGAAAGAAATTCAATTGATTTACAGTGTTTTACAAAGGGATTTGCAAAGATGCAGCACAGAAGCCAGACAATACAGGTTTAATTATACTGGTAATTTGAGGGCATTGAGTGAACTAGGCTCTTTAACAGAAAAAAATGAGAATGGTCAAGGATAACTAGAGTTACCCCTTACAGCACTAAATACAGCCATTGTTGCTCAATGATGTAAGATATCAAAACAAAGCCGTTGAAAACCTATCATGTGGTGACTTGTTTAAAGGAGCTCCAGCTGAGGAGGTAATCGAATTTATATATATATATATATATATATATATATATATATATATATATATATATATATATATACATATTTTTTATTTTTTATTTTTTTTTTCAGTGCTCTAAGAGTTAAGGTCACTGAACTGTGAGGGAACCCACAGTCATTCCTTAGATGATACGAACAAACTGGGATGGGTGATGAAACCTTCACCCAGCATCTCAGGAAACATCAAAAACAAATTTGAATCATTACCACCGATTGCATGAACAGGCTGGGATAGTTTTTAAGTTTCATCTTGAACCTCCATGAACTTCAAAAGGATGCAATAATCATCACCACCGGCAACAAAAACGCACTCAGATGGCAGAGATTTTACTCAGAATTTCACGAGACTTCAAAAGGAAACAGGTCATTACCAAAGAGCATCTTGTGCATGAACCCGTCCAGAGAACCAGAGAAATTGAATGACAGCCGAAGAATGTGGAAATTTCACCCAGAATCTCGAATCATTTTAAGGTAAACAGAGGTCATGAACTCAAAATTTCAGCTTCATTACCTTCATAGGCAAAAATTAAAAAATCACAAGTAAACTCAAATTACACACATAATACGGCACATTTTCAGGAAAAACAATGAGGTGACTGAAGTATCTTTAGAACTGTATGGCTGTACAAAGTTATATCCCATGTTAGATACGTAATATGGAATGTGTGGTGGGAGGACATTTGTTAAACATAGTAAAAAAGTAAAGACTGTTTAAAGCCAGCCATGGCTCAACAGGCTGGTGCTTAAATCTGGTTTCCACTGCAAGATGCTACTAGTAGCATATTATTGCCACTCCCCCAGGATGAGATACTGATCCTTCACAGGTTACACCCCCCCTGCATTTTGTCAGGTTTCCCCCAACCATATGCTGGTACCCAATTCACCTTGGTGGAGTGAAGCACTGTGGGAATGAAGTGTTTTTTCCCAAGAACTCACCATGAAAATCATGGCAAGGACTCAAACACAAGACCTTCAATCCCAAGTGTAGCATCCTGAAGCACCGCGCCACTGTTAAACTGATATTTTTCAGGATTACTTTCATTTGAGAGTTTTTCTCAGCAACAGAAAATCCATCTGGAAGCACCCGCATAGTGTAATCGATTTCATGCCACATTAGGCCATTGCATTTCAGCAGTGTACGCCACAGCCTTCAACTGCTTGCCCATCTGTCGATGCTTCAAACTCCACTGATATTTGCATTGTACATGACGTACTATTCTTTAAATGAACCTGAATTTAGACAGAATCCTTGAAAAAACTCCAGAACTAGGTTCATAGTATACAAAGTTGATATTAGAAGGGGGAATAACTCAGTAAAAACATCACAGAACTCTAAACGAGAGGTAAGCGAGTTTGGCATATGCCTCCAAGGCTGCAGTAGAAGCACCTATATGCAGATGGAGTGCACTGCAAGAGGCACTGACAACATCCCTCTCAACTTGGCTGACGGACTCTGAAAGGAACCTTCCTCTTCACTTCCCTAGCGGAAACATTTTTATAGAATCATCCATTGTCCTTCAAATCAACGATAACCAAATGCAAGATGGCTGCTATGATAACCATGACTGAAAATCATAGTGCACCCATTCTGGAAAGAAACATTCCTCCACCCACCCCTAATATTCATAACAATTTTTAATTTGATCGGATCATCCTTTCTCCTTGAAATGAAGGAAAACCAAATTCAAGATGGCAGCCATGACAGCCATATTGGAAATCATAACACACTCATTTTCACAAGGAGTCTTCCTCTGCCCACGTGTAGATGGAGAGAATCAGATGGTCCGTTCTTCTCAAAATTGAGGCAAACAAATTAAATGTCAGCCATTTTTGAAAATGGTAATGCGCCCACATTACAATCGTTCTCTACCCACGACCATTGCACACATCTATCTTAAATCTGCAATTTGAATTGAATGGGATAACCGTTCTTCTCAAGGTCGGCAGATACAAAATTCAAGATGAATGCCGGGGCAACAAAAGAATTTAAAGAATCACAGCGTGCCCATTCTCCAAAGAAACTTTTCGCTACCTACCGCAATTGAACACAGCAAATTTGACTTTGATTGGATTGTCCACTCTCTCCAAAATTGACCGAAACCAAATTCAATATGACTGCCATGGTGGCTGTATAAAAAATTTCGGAAAAAACTTGCTTCTATCCGCCACTAATTTATTCAGCAAATTGAAATTTTATTGAATCACCAGTTTTCCTCAAAATCAGTGGAAATCAAATTCAATATTGCTGCCTTGGCAGTTAAATTAAAAATGGTAGCACTCCCATTTTCAGAAGATACCTTTCTCAACCGACCACCAACACTTACAGCAAATCTGAATTTGATCAGATCATCGAAGAATCCACAAAGAAGTCAAGGAGTTCAGAGAGGAGTAGTATTCACAAGGTTGTGATTGTTAAGGGGGGAAACTTGCTAAAAACACCTAAGAGATCTCAAAAATGCACACGTCCACCTTCTTCCTCAGACAATTATGCACCCTTATTTGGAAACGACCTGCAAAGAAGCTTGTTTACAAAAGAACTTCAGACGGACTGAGGGGTCCTGCAATACCCAAATCCGCCCATCTTTACTGATGATGGGCATATAAAAACTAAAATCATTTCTGAATTGAAATAAACCTGAAAGAAAACAAGACCCAATAAATAAAAAATCACTGCTGCACTGAAGGAAGAGCAGCCATGTCTATACTGACCCACTCCCACCAAAACCCGAACCCGGCAGATTTTCACACGGCCACATATCTACTCCCTCTGCCACACCTCCCAAACACACTGTGTGACACGCGGCACGAGCGCTGCAGCAAGCAGCCGCTAATCTCATCAACATGAAAAAAAAATGCGTCTTTGAGGAAATGAAGCTGTCATCTGTTCGCTCTCCAAAGACGTCCAACGCCAGATTTCCACAGGAATGACTAGTTAGGATATATAATTGATGAATAAAGACATCTTGCATGAATAAGGCTCACACATCAGGCATTTAATCTGTTTTTTTTTTTTTTTTTTTAAATGCACATTCGCTGAAGGAAACCTTCACCAGACCCACATGCCACATCTAATCACTGCAAATTGGTATTAAAAAGCAGGACGATGACTAATGGAGGTTTCTGTGCTTAATGTGGTAATGGACATAAAAGCACAGAAACATTTAAGAGTGACTGAGGAAGCCTTTAACCCCACAAGAGTGCAGGTCGGGCTGTTTTACACTCAGCAAATCTTCGTCACAGTCCTTGGTAAAAACGCAACACAAAATTTACTTGACATTAATACCCATTTCTGGCAGGGTTGCGGACATAAAAATAATTTTTAAGAGCCTCAGTTTTAGCTAGGGTTACACTCTGTGGCAAATACTGGCTAATGTTGGCATAGATGAGAGAAAAATTCCCTGTAACAATAATATTTGTGTTTCAGCAAAAAATACAGGCTCTGTCAGGGGTGAGAAATGCTTATATGAAGGGAAAGGGCAGTATTTTCCCAGAATTCACAGCTGCATCCCAGCAAACATCATAAAGGGCATTTGGGATATCTCATAATGCCCAGTCTTCCCACAAACTGAAGAACAAACTATGGATCGAGTCACTATGACGTCACACACTGATGTTCCTCTGGCTTCGGTAGACGCATTTTGACACGCAGAGGTGCAGTTTTTGGGTACTGCAATGCAGCTAAATTTGGGGTAAGAATAATTAATACAGGAGCCAACTGCTGTGACGCAAGTGAGTAACATCTCTCAACTAAAGCAGGAAATGAGACCATCCTCTTTCCCGGCAACACTTTCTACCCCGAGGATTTGGCATTCGCCCAATACATGTTCCTTTGATTCATCTATCCTTCTGCCCTTTCGACAGAACCCTTCCTTGAATCCTCCACTTGCAGGGAGTGCATGAGTAGGAGGAATGAGGACAGCAGGCAAGGAAAGGAAGGCATCGTGAAGAGCACTCACTCCTCACCTGGACTGTCAATGGATCAGGTCAACATCCCAGAAACATAAACAAATCAGTCAAACTCACCGAGAGAGAGAGAGAGAGAGAAGCTCACACAATGAGAACCAAGTTCACCAGTCATCAAAATCAGGCTCAGGAAACACACAAATGCCCCCAGGGGCAAGAACTAACTCCCTCCCCCTTTAATCCATGTACATTTACAGCTTTGCATTTATGCTGTCCGTAAACTGTGACTCTGGGCACAAAGAGCAGGTCATTCTGACAGCTTAATTACTAACCAAGTCAAACATCACTTTGACGCGAAAGAAGTCGATGGCTTTTTAACCCCCTCCTCCCCCGCGCTCAGGGTTATGAGCTCAGAAAAAAAGACATAAAACAGAAATGATCAGAATCAGTGTTTTTCAGTTACAGCAGTTATGTAGTCAGCTGTTGTATTCGGCCTCGCAAGGCCTCTCATTGGCAATTGTGTGGATGCGTGGGTGACGCGAGCACTAATTCCAACAAGAAAAAGCAGCTCAGCTCTGAATGGCCTCGGGATCGATAACCCTCTCAGTGACTGTGGCCATCGACCTGAGATTGATGCCCATCTCTGGATCATCAGCAGCTCAGGAGTTCTGGTTACCTGCCACGGAGAGAAGATCAAAATGAGGCCTCATAGATAAGGGTCCTGGATGGGGCAGGGCTGTTGGAGCAGAATCCTCACCAGCAGGGGGCGCATCCTGCCCTGAACAGAAGATGAACCATTCCAGAGATTACCAAAGAAAGCAAAATGAGCCAGTAATTTTAAAAAGTCATCTGTTTCATCCATAAGCAGATTTTGGAGTGCATTTCTCTGTACATCACATTTATTAAGGGCTGGTCCAGGCTGTCCAAAGAGGCTAATGTTGGAGCAGCCTCCCGCTGTGCCACCTGAATCAATGAACGAATCAATCACGCGTCTTCAGGAAAGATTCAGAGAAGACTTGCCAGATTTGGGCATCTCAGTTAGAGCCAATATAAGCCTACCCTCTCACCATCTCCTTTCAGATTGATGCTGCAGACACATTACTTGAAAAGGATCCAAAATTTCAGCTCATCAAGCGATGAAAGTGACAATTATACCATGCGGATTGCAGAAAACAAGCTAGTTAGCAATTACCTTGCATTAGTTTACTCTTAAACCAAATGCCCCCGGCACCAGAGGCGGTTGTTATGTGTAACATATAAAGACAGTATGTTCCTCATCCCAACATCTTCATGTGGCCAATCCACTTTACACAATGAAACTCATGTTGACCATTTTTACCTCAACCGAACACAATTCAAGCAACAATCAAGTAAATAAGCATGCCGCAAAACATGCAGAATAAAATCATATCAGTGCTGACTCACAAGCATTTCTCCTGAATTTGTGCTATGCATACTGTTATGGCCCCAATTTGTTTTTACATTTATAACACAACAGCAACAGCAAGGGATGACAAACACAGTTTTAACAACTAAAACACATTTAATTCTTAACAAAGACAAAGACTAATAACAACCTACAACTAAAGACCAAGATTGATAAATAAGAAAAAACAGAAATAATTACAGTCCCTTTTTGGTGGGGTGGCTTGGTGATGTCCTGGATGAAGAAAATGCTCAAACACAGGCAAAGAAATCCACAAAAGAAACGTCACAGGTCTTGAACAGAATGGCAGGTCTGGTCATCTTCTTGCAATTTCTCCTACTACTTTACTGTCTCAATTCTTTTCCTTATATACTCTTTTGCAGACCCCACCCACATTTAGACCTCTTTTTTTAAAATTTCTGAGACTTGCCCCAGACATGTCCAGGACATGTCTAAACATGACTCCAGTCTGAGCTTAACAAAAAAAGGTAAATACTGCCATCTAGTGGCCTATATTCACATTACAATACAGACGATACCTCAAATGAAAGAGGAAAGTCCACAGAATCCAAAAATATCAGTCTTGTCATTTTCAACTGACACCACACTCAAAGAGCAGCAGGCATACACTTTACAGTCAACAGAGATGAGCAAGAAATGTTTCTTACCTTTGATATGTTGTAATAAAAAAACTGTTTGAGGGTGAATCTGCACTTGCTATTGTTAGCCCAATGTGTCGGTGTCATATCAAAACTATATCTTCCAGTCTCAAAGCATGTTTTTTTTTTTTTTTTTGCCAGGGCATTGCTTTAAAGATCTCAGTTCCTCAGCATTCAGCTTGCTTACAATGTATTTTCCTCTCTGTGATTGGCTTGTGATGCTGTCAGTAAGACTTGCCGGTGGCCATTTGACTCAATGGGTTCTGATGTTTCCAAGGAGCTCTAAACCACCTTAATCGCAGAAACCTAGCCTGAGCTACAGCCTTGTGTTCCCAGTGCGTCAAACTGAGTCCATCGGCCATTCGCATGTACTTAAATAGCGCGACAATATAAACGCTTAACTGGTTTGTGTGCGGTATTTTTGTATAATCACCCGCTAAATATTCTGCAGTCATTGTCCAAGTCGTTTGCTGTGCTCTGTCACAGATAATGGTGAGATTCTGTGCTGTAATTTTTTAGGGGTTTCAGACTGCAACTGAATAATTTTAAGAGAGATAAAAGTACAACTTTGGTGCAAAAGAGATATTTCATTTATGCAGCGTTCCATCTTTATCCACTCTGACTCAGTGACATATAGACTAACTCTTACCCCATGAAAAAAATCCTCAAGTTGTTACCATTATTATAATACCAAGACTATTCAAATCGACCAATTTGTTGCAGAGATGTAGTCATTTCATTTTGGGCCTGTCACTTTCAAGCCAGAGGCTCAGGTCTTTCAGGGTTAAATGGCAACGACCCTTAACATAGTTACAGCTGTATAATAACATTTTGCATCATCTGTGCTCCTCAGTCATACCAGAGGGAATAAATTTTGTAGTTTTTAAGCATGGAAATACATCACACCAGGTGGTGACACACACACGGCGACGACTGAATGTTTGTACAGCCGGCACAGGTGGTCTGAGACACGGCATATGTCCAAATTCCTCTGTTGGACTCACAAATACATGAAGTGCGAATTCACTGGGCAAAGTCCACCCTATTAGACCTTCTGAAGAGCAGATGTATCCAAGTGTGCAGCTAACTAAGGCGTTTGGCTGGGAGTAAATGGAACTTCGAGCACTAGTGTGATCACGGCATGAGATGGGTCACTCCTGTTATGGCTGAACTCCATGCTCCACCATTATAGTGGTTCTAAAACCCCACGCAAATATTGATGTACTGATTAAACACACTTACAGCACATTACTACCCCCTGCGGTGAAGAAGGAGGATATAGGAATGGATGTTGTCCTTCCACTAGTCAGTCAGTCTGTTCGTCCAGGTGTCCGGCTGTCCCACCTCTATTCCTGGCCAGAACTCCTCAACCGTTCAATACTTCACAACGAAATTAAACAAAAGGATACACTTTATAGTGTAAATGTGCCGTTTCATACATCTGCGTGCCCACCATCTGTCATCCCTCAGCCACAGTACTTCCCCAGGCCAGATATCAGCCATCCTGTTCTTTTCTAAGCCAGAACTGCCAAACCATTCAATATTTCTCAATGAAATTTAATATGTAGGGACATCTTATTCTATAGATGTGTCTTTTAATACTTCCAGCCCTCCTCTTGTCCGTCTGTCCATCCTTACACCACATTTTGTCCAAAGCCAGATATCAGCCATCCTGTGGCCGGGTATCTGAGTATTCCATGCTTGTTTAATGCCCATTTGGTGTCATCTATCACGCTCTTCTAAAAACACGCATGAGAATCAAATCACATACTGTTGACTCTGATCCTCAGATCTTTGGGCAATTGCTCGCCTCCAATCGGTTTAACATGCATGACTTTGGACTGTGGGAGGAGTTAACCCCCGGAGGTTAACATGGGCTGAACACAAAACTCCAGAGATTCAAACCCACAACCTTCTTGCTTTGAGGCAAGAGTGCTACCTTCCGTGCTAGTGGCCGACGTCGGAAATCAGGCGAGCTCCACACCAGTCAAAGTCTCGTTAAAGCGAGAACAAAACCGTACACGCTAAAAATACCACCAGCGCCAAGTGGGAAGACCATTTTCAAAAGGGAGTGGGAGAGTAATTTTAAAAGAACGTTTAAAAGGGTGTCACACTGAGCGAGGCAGTCCTTTGCCTGACGAATAGCGGAAACCCTCAGTGCCGTTTCACAACAAACAACGGGATGTTTTCCCACAAATTGCTTCCCACGAAGTGTGCTTTTCAGCGGAGGAACCCTCCCCAAACCCCCACAGCTCTACATACCCTCAGGCCTTGAAGAAAATATGAAAAACAGGCAACTGCACCAACGTGGAAAAACATTCTTCTCTGAAACCTTAAAGAGATAATAAGTATTTTTTTTTTTAATGTGACAGATCACTCAACAGCCCCAATCCCAGGCAAGGGTTGTGGTTTTTGAGAGCTTTATAGCAAAAATGCTCCCGTGTTCCCGACGATGACACGAACGCTGATGCCATCACCAATACAATACAGTCAGCTCAGAGGTGAATCAGCTTTTATAAACAAAGATCTACAGCACAAAGATCTGAGTAATACAAGTGCGATAAAATCAGATCAATCAACCAATCAGATCACAGATCGAAGGGATAAGGAGACGGAAGGAAGCAGCCAATAAAACTGTGCGCAGTTATTACCCCGGTCATAACGTCTACAGAGTTACTGCCCCTGTAATAAGTGATAAACTGCATCCATCAGGAATAATTATGCCTCATCACAGAGCATAAAGCCTGTTGTTGGGGTGTTTTCATGGGGGAGGGGATATAAAACAGAAGGTTAAACTGTGTCAGCACCAGCAAACAGAACGCAGCACGGGTGTGTAAATCACATCCAAAAGGGCCTCAGCAATAACTGAGCCTAACTGCTCGTCAGCACCACAGACTTATTAAAGTGTAGCTATGTAATTATAATGCACATTTCCTTATATTAGACTGAATTATATTACACTAAGTTTATGTTCTGTTTTAGTGTCTCACTTTTTTATTCTCTTGCTTCTTATAAGCCCTTTCAGGGAGGGCTTATCATAATTATATTTTAGCTTCAGTTATAAACACCATGATACTTGCATTGGATAACTGCTATATATACTGAATCAATCCCTATTAATTGTTAAACAATAAATAAATAAATAAATTATACGCAGGCGTAGACACAATATTTTTTGCAAGAATTTGGCAGGCTGGACACAGGAAGTAAGATTCTTATCTCACAAAATTTTGAGATCATTGGTTGAATGATGTACAGTGTGAGGTATGAATGTTAGTTTTTTTTTTTTCTTCAAGATGGCAGCCATAATGAGCCAAAGGGCTCGACTGCTTCACCATAATTATTTCCAGTATGATGTCTGGAGTCAATTAAAAAAAGATACATATCAATAGGCTAAATGGTTTTTTACATCGCACATGTCCCATACTTATTAATTACAGCGCCATCTTCGGGTACGATACGTAGCAAAATTTTCAACTCTTTTGTGTGTTGATTACATCTGAGAGGTTTTATCTTAATTAGACTTTCCAGCCATGACTTGTGCTTGATAATTTCGACTAAGGACAATGTTAATGGGCCGACACAGGTGTACAGGTGTAACAGACAATATCCAGGAGGGCCGGATATTTTTATGCCACATGTGATGGTGACAGGGTAAAAATTATAAGAAATATAAAAACTGTTTTTGATAAAATTTAAGATGGTGGCTATGATGTGTAAAAGGGCTCAACAGAATCATTATAGTTAGTTGCAGTATGATATCTGGTGTCAGGTAAAGAGGATTCATGTCAATAGGCCATACAGCTGTTCAGTTGTCACCAATTTTCCATTTTTGTCAATTACATTGTCAGCTCTGGGTGAAATTGTACTTTACCAGGGGAAATTCACCAGTGCAATGTGTAGATTACTTGTGCGAGGTTTTATCACTGTAAGACACTCCAGACATACTTGAGAGGTGAACAGGGGCCCCACCCCTAAAGATTTAATGGCTCATCACATTCATAAGGTGTGACATATCCAAAATAAAATAAATAGCTAGTATTAGGGAGGTCCTGAAATGATCACAGCCACATTTGTTGGTGATTGGGCAAAAACTCTAAAAGAAGTTTAAAAAAAAAAGTGCATCATAAAATTCAAAATGGCAGTAAATCTAATGAGGTGGAAAATGATGTCATAGGGACTGTTGCACTCTGCTTGACCGAATATTAAAGGGATACAATGTTTTTGAATTTCCAGCACATGATTCAGAAGTTATGGCCAGAAATGTATGTGCAACTTTGGCCTGAGGGTGGCGCTAGTGCAAAGATCATGTGGCCATCAAATTTTCAGGCTGGATAGAAGATAAATCCATCTAACATTGTGTCAAAACTCAAAAAAGCGACATACTGGTTCTATGGGCGACCAGAGACACCCACTACTGAGTAACAATAAAGAAAATGTACAGTATAATTACAGCAAGAGCCTGCACTCCTTTGGTGCACAAGCCCTGATGAAAAAAGACAGGCACCTGCCGAGTGCAACAATTCTTCCCCCCTCAGACATTTGGGAAATGTTTCTACCAGCTCAGCACATAAAGACATTGTCAGTCCCTTCCAGTGAAAGGCATTCAAACATCACGATGCAACTGACACCGTGCTTCACTGTATGGATGCTGTTCTCAGGGAGACGGTCACTGCCGGGCTTCGGTCACACATGACACTCCTCACAAAAGCCTAAAACTTCAGTCTCGGTCTCATCGGTCTAAGCCTGCTCTCTTCTTCCTAATGCTGGTGGTCTGACTCTCCCAGGTGCTTTTTGGCAAACTCCAAACAGAATTTATTTGGGGATTTTTCAGCACTGGCTTTGTTCTTGGTGCCCGTCCCATACAGTCCAGCCGTGTGGAGTGCCTCGCTTTAGAAGTCCTGTGGACAGATTTTACTATCTGAGCCGTGGATCTTCAGTACTGCCTCAGTTGCGCCACATTCTTTCCATTTTTACCTCCTCCAAGAGGTTCTGTTTTTGCTTCCATTTGTTTATTTATTTGTTTTTTTGTCAGTATGTCAGCAGGATATCTCAAAAACAGCTACATCGATTTCACCAAACTTTCCGAAATGTCAGAGTAGCGCACAAGGAACAAGTGATTATATTTTGGCATATCTACGCCAAAGTACAGCTGAGATACAGGCCAAAGTTCAAATCCAGCTATGCTGGTGGAGGTATGGGCTCTCGCGAGTCCAGCTCCAGTTAGTGATGGATTTACTGACATAAGGATTCGTTCTCTCCTGATTGATCAAGATGAGCTCTGCCAGCCACCGTAAACATTGTTATTCACCCATTGTATTCACTGCTCAAAAGTGCGTGAGAGTTAATATAACAATCCGACGACCTCGAGCTAAAAACAGATTAGGATTCCCCGCAGGAGCTCCTGACAGGGTCTGTATCTCATGTCGCTGCGTCCCTGTGAGAAGGTTTACGTTAGAGTTGTCGTCCTACTCTTATTTTACATTTTCAAGTAGGGTCATCTAATAAAACAGTTATTGGCTGCAATTATTGGTTAATCCAATGATTTATCAACCTTGTCCAAGGTGGATAAATCATTTGATTCACCTCCCCTGAAGTCAATAATTGTATACCGGTGATAACCAAACCATGAATAATCCTCCACCAGAACTCTATCCCTGACTGGTTTGTGAAGCACCTGGTCTCAATGATGCTCTTCGTCTTGACGTGCTCTCAAACTAAATTTGGGGCCTTTGAGGGGGAGGACTGATGCCAAAGATCATGTTGCACTAATACGCTACACAGGCGCACTGAATTCAGCCTATCGTGTCGCTTCTGAAGGTACTGGGTGGCAAAAAAATGCTATAAAAGGGATTTACCGTAATAAGGTGATCACTCATATGCATTCACAATTTTTCAGTTCTTCATTCGCAAAAGAAATTCTGAGAACTGTGCAATTTTTTCCCACTTTCGTCATGAGTAGGAATAGAGGGAGACCCCAAGCACAAAGCAGCAGGCAAAACGACTGGTGTATTTGTCATTGTACAAGTTAACAATGAGCACAAGCACAAGAAACAGTGGCAACAGAAAATACAAAGTGGAAAAGCTTACAAAGTCCAAAAGGGAGAAAACAGCCAATTCCAATTTGGTAACGAAATATACAGAGACGCCGAAAAGCGAGCTCTGAAAAAAAGTTACATTTAGAAATAGAAATATAGACATGTGAAAACACGCAAGCTCTCAAAAAAGAGAGGATTTAGTCTCCTGAAGGGAGAGGCTGAAGCAGCATAGAGGCAGGAGGTAGATGGTCTGACTGATAAAAGAAAAGTGATTAAAGCAGGAACTAAATACTGAAGTGAGGTGAGAACTAAACCAAAGAGAGTAACAAACTAATAATTGAATAATGATTGTGTGTGTGTGTGTGTGTGTGTGTGCGTGTGTGTGTGTGGGGGGGGTTGGGGGACTACGCTGCAGGCAGGGCTGCGAGCTTCAGCAGGCACTCGTCACAACTTCGAAATTGTGCTCAATGGAGGACTATTTTGAGTAGATACATTACCTAAGAAAGTGTTACAACAAGTGTTAACAAAATTAGGGAGAAGTCCAAGGGGGGGCAATACTTCTGGAAAAAATGGAATTAAAATCCTCCCTTTCTTGACTTCCTTCATCAGGATTTCCATCCTTTACTGATCTACGCTGATGTGCGAGTCATGTTTGATTATACTGAAAGTGCAAATCAAGGTTCAATCACGAGACGTAGGAACGTCCGGGCAATTTCATTTGCCAAATTGCAACCATAGGCCTTTTATATGAGCACCCATTACGTATTTACGTTTGCTGCTTGCAGAGATTTCGCATCACCCGCCGCCTCCCCACCGCCGCCGACTTCTGGCTCCACCTTCTTCAGCATCGAACCCATTTCCCCGCTGAACAGATGACCCCTCCTTCCAAACGGGCGATGGCTTCGCTACTGCCTGCTGCGCTGGCAGATCTGCACCCCACCTTACTGAAGGGTCCTCAAGGACGGAGACATCGCCAAAGATAATGTCGCCTACATTTCATTGTTAAAAAATCTTGTTTACTTTATGATTTTTACTTTATGAGTCTTCATGATTGAATTAGGACCTATAGCAATACAATGAGAGTGGGTTTATAGTGGGCTCTGGGTTCTGTCCGGAAGGCAAACACCAACTCAGATCACACACTCGATCAGATGTTATTGTTTTCATGTTTCACCAGCCAATACACAATGTACTGCACGGCTGCACGGGCCAAACAGCACTCCAGCAACAACACAAAAACCCCTCACATCTCAGAAACTAAGCCGATTCATTTTCACGACTGAAACCTGAAGAAACTCTTTATACAAACTCTTTTCCAAAGCCACTTCTTGTCAAAAACTGTGTCTTAAAGCCTTTCATCCGAGACTGTTTCATATTCAAATTTGTCATTTTCGGAGAGCTGAAAAGAGCCATTTAAAGAAATAAGCACACAGTGCATCACACAATACAAAAAAAAAGGATTGTTTGATGTCTGCGCTTCCTTTCATATTAGTAGTTTGGAGCCTTTCACAAAGCCTCACATGCACAGGCCCCAGTTTTATGTTGCGGTTATAAACTGGGGCGGTTCGGCAACACGCAGCCCAAAATCACCGCTTTTGAAACAGCGCCTGGGACCACGCGCCAAATACGAGACACTGTAAAAACGACAGTAAGGAAGAAGAATAATGGGTGCTATTGTGAGGAGTGCAGGAAAACTTGAGAAGAAAATAAAATCTTTTCAATGTATTTTAAGATTAAAATTCAGCCGGTGAACCAGACAGCGGGGTGTATCCCCAACAATGTAGGGCTCTCTCTAAAGGCAAAATTCAAATTTGGCCAGGCGGTGGCACAATACAACACAATGCAGAGCCACCGCAAACAACAACTGGCTTCTCTATTCCCCAGAGATGTTGAAAGCAAAATTTAAGAAAAATCTGGGCTGTGGTGCTACAACAACGGTCATCGGCTCGCATTTATCAATCTCTGTGCCGCAGAAACAATAAAAAAAAGTGAGAAATGTTTCCACATGGGCCAGACCGGTCTACAGAAGACACAAGTTTATGTCGCTGCCAGATTCACCACATTAGATAAAATTGGATTACAGCTCATACACATCCACTGAGAGGTTATACACTACACTGTTAGATCCACCAAATGCAATGTTTTCTATCTTGTCTGTAATGCAGTTTCTAGATGAATATGGCTCAGAGGTCATTAGTCCAAATGTAGCAAAATAAAACAAAAATAACAAAAGAAAAGTTCACAGAAGAACATACATTCATGTAAACATGCCTTTCAAAAGTCATTTCCATCCCCACATCTATCTGAGCATTTCACTGTGGTTAATGAATTTGAAGACAAAGACTACACTTTTGTTCACAGTTTTAATGGTCAGACACTAGTTTTCTATCTGAGACGCTTTTACAGCAACTAAAGGTCCCAGACTTTTTCCGACAGGAAAAAAATAACAAGGATTCTTGAATTTCCACATGGAAAGAACCTGTATAAACATATAGGTTTTAATATAGGGCCACATACAGGTTTAGCATATATGCAGCAACATACATAAAATTGGCCGTTTTCATATATTATAGGTACATATATATGTCATGGATAAGGTGGAGCATTAGGACCTGAGGTTCAATGTCTGGTTATACATGCGACATTTCAGAGGAAGGAAATACAGTCATTTTTCTGTATAAATAAATAATACTTAATCAATGATTTCCCATCCCATCAAAGCCATCTTCCTGAGTTACTTTGGGCATCACGTGACTTACACTAAGCTTTCTCCATCCAGCGCAACGCCTCCAATCTGTTTCATAACCGTCACTTTGTACTTTTCTTACCATTTCAGGAGGCTCAAGGTAATCACCATTTTACCGGTCATGGTGATTGTAACTACAAGCTGTCACTTCGACAAACCCTGTGGCGATTAGTACCCTGGTGGGAGGCCGCTGTTTGAAAAAAAAACTGGTTTTAACAGGCAGCGAACACAAAAGTGACAGCTTGTAGTTACAACTGATTTGAAATCAAGACTTGCGTATTCTAACGGTGCTCTAGTTTACACATTTAGTAAATAATATATTTCTGTCAGTATTAGCACTCAGATAATTTAGTATGATTTACTAATACATGTAAAAAAAAATGCATAATTAATGCGGTACTATAAGGAATAAAACTCTACAGGAGTTGGTACTGTTTTCTTCTCAGTTTTAATCATTCAGCTTGCTTGAACGTCTGTAACAGACGATTTCATAGGACGGGAAATATCCCTCCCATGGCATCCTACAATTGAGGTCCGAGTTGAGGTTGACAGTTACCGAAATGCGCAAGGATGTTCCACTTGCTGTCATGGGTCATAAATAATCCTCATATGTTTGATGGCTCAGCAATTTTTCAAATGAGCTCAAGACTCCGTTGACATGTCACATATTGAGAATTCACATAATATAGGCCTTTACACAGCAGCTCAGTCGCAATTTTGATACAAACCCCAAATCCACTGAAGTTGGGACATTTTGCAAAACGTGAATAAAAACAGAATACAATGATTTGCATATCCTTTTCAACCAATATTGAATTCAGCACACTACAAGGACAAGATATGTAATGTCCAAACTGATAATTTTTATTGTTTTTTGGAAATATTCACCCATTTTGAATTTGATGCCAGCAGCACATTCCAGAAAAGCTGGGACAGGGGCAACAATAGACTGGGAAAGTTGAGGAATGCTCAAAAAACACCTGTTGGGAACATTCCACAGGTGAACAGATTAATTGAAAACAGATGAGTGACATGATTAGGTATAAAAGGAGCATCCCCGAAAGGCTCAGCCATTCACAGGCAAGGATGGGGTGAAGTTTGTGCACAACTGTGTGAGCAAATAGTCCGTCAGTTTAAGAACGTTTCTCAACAATCAGTTGCCAGGAATTTAGGGATTTCTTCAGTTTTACATTTAGGGATTTACAGTTCAAAATATCATCAAAAGATTCAGAGAATCCGGAGAAATCTTTGCACGTAAGCGACAAGGCCGACACTAACATTGAATGCCCGTGACCGTCGGTCACCCAGGTGGCTGTCATCATTCTGTAAAGAATTTTACCATGTGGGCTCAGGAACACTTCAGAAAACCACTGTCAGTTAACACAGTGCATCGTGGCATCTACAAGTGCAAGTTTAAACTCCACAATGCTAAGCGAAAGCCATATATCAACAACACCCAGAAACACCGCCGGCTTCTCTGGGTCCGAGCTCATCTGAGATAGACTGATGCAAAGTGGAAAAGTGTGCTGTGGTCTGACGAGTCCACATTTCAAACTAGAGGCACTCATAGAGTGCAAACCTCCACCAAGGCAACACAGTCCAAATACTGGTGAGTGGGAGCAAAGTTAATTTATCACATGTGTTACGACCCAGTCTAGGACAGGCAGCAACAGGTAGAGAAATGTGGGAAGGACATTCAGGGAAAACTGTAAGAGGCACAAGTTTATATGCTAATCAGTTACTCCGGTCTCTAACTGCCTAACCAGAACTTAAGTAATCCTACGGCTAATCTTCAAAGGTTCGCTGGGCTCGGGGCGGCTTTTAAACACTGAGCTCCGAAACTCTCAGCCCGCAAATGAAGACTGAGGGAACAAATAGTGTACCCCCTATGGAAACAAGTTTCCACCCGGAATCACCTTCAAAAATAACAAAGGAAAATAACAAAGAAGTGCCCCGATGGAAGGACTGTGAGATCCAGCTGGGAGCACGTTACCTAACCAGAGCAAACCTAACAACGTGCGAAAAGGAGCAAGGCGATAGGGGTAGTCAGTACAGAAACACAGGTCAAACACCAGGAATTCACCAAACAACCAGACCAAAATGCAAGGGCTAGAATTCGAGTCGAAATGGGACAGGCCAAGGGTCAACCACCACAATCCAAACAAACCAAATAAAAGGCAAGGCGAGAATCGTAAATCCAAAGGCAAACCAAATCAACAATGTAGGCAGCAAAATACTCACAGTACGTGAACGCTAGGTACAAAAACGCAGAAGAGCTGGTCTCCAACTGGCACTTGCAAGCGGCGGCCTTAAAAAGCACCGCCCCCTCTGGAAGTGGAAGCATTCAATTAAGAGCAAGGCAAAATAAATACTACAGAGCTCCTAACATGTCATTGGATTTCAAGATGGCTGCCGTGGCAGCCATATTCTTTGACTCATCGTGGTCAAAATCAATAGGGTCCATCCCTGATGTAATAGCGACCCGACCACAAAATTTCAGAGATATCTGTTCATTGCTTTTTGAGTTATGTTGTTCACAAACAGACAAACAAACATACGGCACCGATCTCATAACCTCCTGTCAACTTTGTTTGGCGGAGGTAATAACTTTTGGAAATCATGGACGTCATGTCACCCCGGCTAAAACGGAAAAGTATCATCCAGATTGTTATCAGCGCAAAGTTCAAAAGCCAGCATCTGTGATGGTATGGGGGTGTATTAGTGCCCATGGCATGGGTAACTTGCGCATCTGTGAAGGCACCATTAATGCTGAAAGGGACATACAGGTTTTGGAGCAACATCTGCTGCCATCCAAACAACGTCTTTTTCAGGGACGTCCCTGTTTATTTCAGCAAGACAACGCCGAGCCACATTCTGCACGTGCTACAACAGCATAGCTTCGTGGTAAAAGAGTTCGGTAATAGACTGGCCTGCCTGCAGTCCAGACCTGTCTCCCATTGAAAATGTGTGGGGCATTATGAAGCGTAAAATACGACAATGGAGACCCCGGACTGTTGAGCAACTGAAGTCGCACATCAAGCAAGAATGGGAAAGAATTCCACCAACAAAGCTTCAACAATTAGTGTCCTCAGTTCCTTAGCGCTTATTGAGTGTTGTTAAAAGGAAAGGTGGGGTGGTAAACATGCCCCTGTCCCAGCTTTTTTGGAACGTGTTGCAGGCATCAAAATCAAAAAGAGTGAAAATTTCCAAAAAAAACAATATAGTTTATCAGTTTGAACATCTTGAATATCTTGTCTTTGGAGTGCATTCAACTGAATATAGGTCGAAAAGGATTTGCAAATCATTGTATTCTGTTTTTATTCATGGTTTACACAACGTCTCCACTTCATTGGAATTGGAGTTGGTTAGAAAACGGCTGACCAGCCAACAAAATCCATGTAAATCCATCAAAGACACTGATCTGAATACGCTTGACTATATTTCTGTCCAAGACATTTTCAACCAGAACACTGAATACAACCCGTCAGCGTGACAGCAACGGGAGGGAATCAATTAGAACCGAAACAGAGAACCCCTGATCTTCCATGCCACGGTCAGCTCTTTTCTGCCGGAGTCCGTTTTTGCGGCACTCGCATTTCGCGCTGACGGCACGTCAGACAGTGTTTCCAAACAGGTGGGAAAAGACGAGCGGCGCTCGGGCATAATTGTGGAATCGGCGTGGCCCTTGGTGATCTGATGTGATACGAAGTGATCTTACCGCCATGTGCATTGTAGACGGAGAGATGTGCTGATTTAAGCAGGACGAGCAGAATGCAGAACGCTGAAGCAAACAGATGAACGTCAGAAGAATCGCTGGCGAGGAGAGTCTGATGTGTCCATCGAAACGAACAGATTCACATGACTTGTCAGGTAGCCCCCCGCCACCCCCTCCCCCCTCCCCCGACCTCACCACACTTGAGTTTTTGGGATAAATGCAATCTTTCGATATGAATTAACTGACTGTGTTACAAAGCAGACATCTCCACGACAACCGTGATTCCACAGTGTATGATTGTACTGTCACAATCTATTCTGCAGAGACATTACAGATGAAGGCAACCGAACAGGGAAATGTACAGACCTGCAGAAATGAGATGAAAGGGTGGAATTAATGCATCCATCCATCCATCCATTATCAAACCTGGTTACCCCAGGTCAGGGTGACGGGGGGGGGGGGGATCAAGGTTCAGTGAAACTATCCCAGCAAAAGCAGTAAATTCTAACAACTTAAATAAACCAATATTTACCAGGGGCCAAGACCAAAGCAGGAGTGTAGAGTCAACTGGACAACAGCACTGAGCACATCCCAGGAATGCTGTCTGTCTGTCTGTCTGTCCATTCATCATTTATGTAACTACCTACCTGTCCATCTATCTATCTATCTATGTATCTTTGGTCTGTCCATGCTTTAGATTTGAGAGTTCTGGGATTAAACCAGTGCAGTGATCCAGTTTTGTAATCCTGCTTTGTGAAACAGGGGACAGGAGAGAGAGAAAGACAGAGCAAGGGAGAGAGAGAGAGAGAGAGAGAGAGAGAGAGAGAGAAAGAGAGAGAGAGAGCGAGCACATAAACACTCACAGGCAGAAGAGCAGAGTAAAGTACAGGTGCAGCACATCTGAAACCGCTCATCCCAGCTCCGCACACAGAAGTCCTGTCCAGCAGCACAAAAGTGCCATATAAAATCAGGCAAGCGGATCGGCTCCAGGGCTCAGGCATCTCTTCAGCCAGGCTGGACAGGGTAATTCCGGCTCTGGAGGGCCAGAGTGTGTACAACACCAATTATCCAGGCTAAATGAGCCAATCGGCTGCTAACAGAGACACTGGTGCACTCACAGATTACATCAGGCTAAAAATAAAATTTCATAGGGAGACCCAAGAATGGTGAGCTGCTGACATTTACACACTGATGAAGAAATGGAGCTAAACTGTCAGATAGCCAGAATGTTAGGGCTAATTACGTTAGCAAAGGCTGGAATAGAACCGAACAACAGATCAGCGCCCCCACTGCTCCATAAAATGAGGAAATCAAGCAGGCAGCCCATCACAGATCATCTTAACCCTTAGAGCTGTAAGACATCAAAATCAGGTGCTGCTGGAAAGCTATCATTTGGCAACTTGTTTACAAGAGCTCCCGTAGGGGAGGGTTAGTGGAGCTGCTCCCGCACAGGAGCTCTTTTAAACAAGTTGCCACCTGGAAGATTTTCAGCAGTTCAGGATTATTACACTTTTAATTCCTTGAAAATGTATCCAGCTCCCCGAGGGCTAAGATGAAAATCAAGAGTTCAGACGAATGCTCTCAAATGGAAGAACTGACATGTATGGAGCAGAAAATGCTACTTAGTGGCGTTTTCACTGGACTGGTAAATACGAGATTTTGGGTCCACAATATTGGCTGAGATATTGACCAGGTCATAAAGAAAGCAACAACGATAGAGGAATTAATTAATTAGCACGATGAAAAATTCATTGCTATGAGCTACTCTAAATTTCAGAGCATTCTCCAGCCAATAGGGGGCAATGCCAAGGTCCAATGACTCCAATGGAGAGATACAAAACACGAGAAGCAGAACACCTGAGCACCAAGGCCGTTCCTCAAAGCGAGGGCCGCGTTTCTAGGTTGGTACGTCATCGCAGGCTGTTCCGTTGTCAAGGCGCTTTCAAATACAGCCTTCATCTTGCCCGATATCAGACAGAATTGTCAACGGCTTTACACTCCATTTCCATATTAACAATTCTGTCTGGTAACAGGCGAGATGAAGGCTGTATTTCTCAGTCGTATTCAAAGGCGCCCTCACAATGGATCAGCCTTTCATGACGTGCAAAACTAAAACTGCAGCCGATCGAGGCTGTGGCCTACGCTTTGAGAAACAGCACAGGATGTATTAACAGTGAAATCTGCTTTCAAAATACAGACCTCGCAGGCGCTTGGGGCACGGTGGATGGGATCCATGCTCTAACAGAAAGCTAAACTCAGCAGTAATACCTCATCTGAAATTAAAATTAAAAATTGAACCTGCCAAGGAAATGGCAAAGCTGCAAAAGACTGCCTGCAAACTACTGCCTCAACAAGATTACATACAATAAAAAATACAATGGAATGGACAAGGTTCATGAACAAGGTTCCTCTTCCGCAGATTGCAATCTTCCAATAACCAGTATCGTTTAACTCAGCCGGTTTCCACGACTCCATGCCAAGAAAAGGGGTTTGATTCTGTCAGGACTGAAAAGTACAGGTCCCAGTAAGTTTAAATGGAATAAAAGTTATCTGGAAAAGTCCAGTCAGGTTATCACTAAATGCGACAAACAGTAATAGAATTCAAATAAATATACTTACAAGACACAAGCAAAGGAGAGTTTCTGTGAGGCTTTCCATTTTATTTGTTGCAAAGTGCTTGAAGAATTTTACTTCGATGACGATGCAAATTAAATACAATTTCAGGATTCATAGCTGATAAAACACTGAGAAATGGACAGCTTCAACAATGCAGTACAGTATTATCAATGGTACTAAACTTTCAAGATCTAAAATTACGGTCATCGAAACCATCATGATCACCATGTTTCTGCTAATTATAGCCGCTTTCACAGCAGACGTGAAACGTGAATTTTTCGCACAACAAATCATATTCAAAGTCAATGCAAAGACGCAAATACATGTGAAACGCGTCATTTCCATCCTTCCATTGTCTTCCGCTTACCCGGGGCCGGGTTGGGGGGGTAACAGACTGTGGAGAAGCCCAGGTGCCCCCCTCCCCAGCAACTTCCTCCAATTCTACCTGGGGGATCCCAAGCCGTTCCCAGACCAGCCAGGAGATTTAGTCCCTCCAGTGAGTCCTGGGTCTGCAGCGGGGCCTCTCCCAGCTGGACATGCCCAGAATACATGTAAAGGAAGGTGTCCAGGAGGCATCCGGACTAGATGCTCAAACCACCTAAACTAACTCCTCTGGACATGGAGGAGCAGTGGTTCTACTCTGAGCCTCTCCCAGATGTCCAAGCTCCTCACCCTGTCTCTAAGTATCAGCCCAGCCACCCTGCGGAGAAAGCTCATTTCAGCCACTTGTATTCTCGATCTTATTCTTTCGATCACTACCCAAAGCTTGTGTCCAGAGGTGAGTGTTGGAACGTAGATCGACCAGTAAATCGAGAGCTTCGCTTTTACACTCAGTACCTTCTTCACCACAACGGACCGGTACAACGCCCGCTTCACTGCAGACGCTGCAGCGATCCGTCTGTCAATCTCAATCTCCGTCCTACCCTCACTCGTGAACAAGACCCCGAGATACTTGAACTCCTCCACTTGGGGTAACAACTGACCCCCACCAGTAGGGGACAGTCCACCTTTTTCCAGGAGAGAACCATGGCCTCAGATTTGGAGGAGCTGATCCTCATTCCGTCAGCTTAAAGGAGCAATATGTAAGAAATGCATGTTGATTAATCATGAAACGACCCTAATATATCACCAGACATTAAGGAATGATGTTAATATCAAATACTTATATCACAGACAACAGTAGTCCAGCCAGAATATTCTCATTACAAAAGCCCTGTGAGAGCCCTTTAAGGAGCAATATGTAAGTCTGTGGCCAAAACTGGTAGTGCAGTCACATTCAAAATAGTGCAGAGCGCAGTATCTCCTCCTCCTCTCCCCCAGACGAGAGGCTGCCAGCTTGGTTGCCGGTTCCAGCAAGAACGTCTACTACACGGAGGTACCATGGCTACGTTTCAATATCACCAAAGATTTGCTCTCACAGGGTTGTGTTCAGTTCAGTTCAGTTCAGTTTAGAAAAGATTGAGACGAATGACTAACTTTGGCAATGTTCATACTGGTCAACTTGCTCGTCACTCTTCTGTGTGGATAGCCCACTAAAGTCCATACTGTAATATGCGTAAAGAATGAATGAGGACTCATTTGACCAATGTACTGTCTCAATTACATTTCGTATTGCCATAATGGCTGTGCTAATGTTGGAACGGTTTCCACAGCGTCTAAGCATAATGCCAGAGAAACGGACTAATAATGCATTGCTAATGTCAGCAATGAAGAGTCATGGTTTTTATTTCTCAAACAATTTGTTACTTAGTCAGTTCGATGACCCACGGCCACCTGCACACGCACTAACGTACCATGAACGAACATACATAACGTTATTCGACTATAGAGAATATTTGAAATATCCGTGCCTACATTAAGTTTAAGAATTAAGTTAGCCAAACTTAGCTGAATCTTACCTGCCCAGGAGAAAATTTGCGATTTCGGCGTTGGTTTTCAAATTCTTCTCTACTCTCAGCCATCACTATCTTTCAAACGCATGTCCCATATAGATCCTTGTTTTGGTTCTGACTTTGTCACAACGTGTTTCGGAATCATAACGAGGCCTTTTAGGTTTATTAACTTCAGACATTTGTGCTCCGAAACGCAGATAGCTGCAGCTCAGTGGTAACTGGCAACCTGGATGCCGAAAAGCTACTGACTTCATGATTGGGAGATGGGCGGAGGGCGGCGCAACCGGCCAAAACACAAAATGAAAACATAAACATTAGCTGTGGGCTGCAACTTCGGTTTTGTAATGAGAATATTCTGGCTGGACTGCTGTTGTCAGTGATATAAGTATTTGAAATTAACATCATTCCTCAATGTCTGGTGATATTTCAGGGCCATTACATGATTAATCAACATACATTTCTTACATATTGCAACTTTAACACTCAGCTGTGAACCACTCCAGTGTACGTTTGTGGTCACAGCGAGATGATGCCAGCAGGACCACATCATCTGCAAACAGCAGAGATGAAATCCTGGGGCCACCAAACTGGACACCGTCTAAACCTCGGCTGCTCCTTGATATCCTGTCCATGAAAATCATGTACAGAATAGGTGACAAGGCACCCCCTTAGCGGAGTCCCACACCAACTGGAAACGAGTCTGAATAAGTGCCAAGAATGCGGACACAACTCCGGCTTTAGTTGTACCGGGATCGAATTAACGGCCCTGGAGCCCCATACTCCCGCAGCGCCCCCCACAGGATACCTCGTGGGACACGGTCATAAGCCTTCTTCAAGTCCACAAAACACATGTAGACTGAATGGGCAAACTCTCATGACCCCTCCAGTATCCACGCAAGGGTTAGAAGTTGGTCCACCGAAATGGAACCTGCAATGCTCCTCCTGAAACCGGGGTTCGACAATCAGGTGGAACCTCCTTTCCACAACCCTGGCATAGACATTTCCTGGGAGGCTGAGCAGTGTGATCTCCCTATAGTTGGAACACACCCTCTGGTCCCCTTTTTTAAAAATGGGAACCGCCACCCCAGTCTGCCAGTACATGGGTACTGTGCCCGACATCCAGGCGATGCTGAACAGGCGTGTCAACCATGACCGCCCACCAACATCCAGGGCCTTCAGTCTCTCAGGATGAATCTCGTTCATGTCTGGTGACTGGCCACTACGGAGCTCTTCGATCACCTCAGTGACTTCCACTAGGGAAATAGGCAACAACTCATCCGAGTCCTCCGTCCCTGTCTCCTCAATGGAAGGCATGACTGCTGGATTCAGGAGTCCCTCAAAGTGCTCCTTCCACCGTGAGACGATATCCTCAGTTGAGGTCAGCAGTTCCCCCTGTTGAAAACAGCCTGGGCGAAGCCCTGCCTCCCTTTCCTGAGTCTTCTGACGGTTTGCCAGAACCTCTTTCAGGCCACTTGAGAGTTCTTCTCCATGGTCTCCCCGAACTCCTCCCAAACCCGAGTTTTTGCTTCAGCAACCACCTCGGCTGCAGTTTTTCTAGCCTGCTGGTACCGGTCTGCCAAGTCAGGGGTCCTCTGGGTCAGCCAAGCCCGAAAGGCCATCTTCTTCAGCCTGATGACCTCCCTCACCACTAAAGTCCACCAACGGGTTCTTGGGTTGCCGCCACGACTGGCACCGACAACCTTCAGGCCACAGCTCGCAGCAGCCGTATGCACAAGAGACTTTGGCCATCGTCTGCTCGGACACACTGTCACCGGTCTCCCCTGGGATATGGTAAAAGACTTCTGCAGTTGAGAGTTGAAAATCGTTCAGACAGGGTCCCCTACCAAACATTCCCAGTCGACCCCCACAACACGTTTAGGCTTCCCAAGTCTGTCTGGCTGTCTTTCCCGCCTTCTGATCCAACTCACCACCAGGCGGTGATCAGTTGACAGCTCAGCCCCTCTCTTCACTCACATTGAGTTCGGATCTCAGTGAGGAGTGGACAGCGTTTGGGCGCAATCTGGACAATCTGCCAAATGCAGGTCTCGCATCTTCGTCCTACAATACAGTAATTCCTCTCCTAAGCTTGTAAAACAAAGGGAAGATATTCAAAGTTTGAGATAAACCGGGCCTGGAGCATGGCTGAAACCTGTGTCTTATAGCTTTCTGGTCCGACATCACTGTGCAATGCAATTGATTGCAGTTGAAGAATTCCACAGAATTTTCCAAACAGAGGTCTAGTGCTGTCTTTCCGTAACGCGGGAACTCCTCTCCCAACAGCGTTAAACAAAGGGAGATTAATTAAAGAAGGTGGAAAACCGGTACTTGAGCACAGCTGAGACCCACTGGCACTGCGGGTGTGCCCATAGTTCTTAGTTCATAGCCATAGTTCATGTCATAGTTTCAACAGTTTCTTGTATCAAGTTTTTGAATTTCATAATTCATGTTTATTGTTCATGTTTTTACTTTTCCATGTTTTTGTTTTCGCCAGGTCTGCCAAGCCACTCCACCGCTTGTCTGCGTTCCGCCCCGTGCCTTCGTTGTTGCACATTTCAGAGCTCTGGGTTGGCTTTGGTATTTCCCTCTTCCTTCTGTGCTGTGCTGATTCGGGGCTCTCTAAGCCTAATTGGCAATTAACTGTTTTTAAGTTACTAACATTTACTAACACTCACTGGGTGGTGTAATTCTTAGATAGGCACATTACTAATATTACTAATTTAGACAGGGAGTTTATTGTCATGATTCCTGCTTTGCTATTTCAAGATCTTGCTGTGCTTTTCTGTTCTGAACATTCATGCTGCTTTCAAACTGCACACTTAATTGGTACTTAAGCTGAGCCGCTCATTCTCTTCATGAGCAAGTCTTGTCAACCAATCTTAGTCCATGTCATGATCTTGTGCTGCCTCTTGTTCTCCTTCTCCAGGTGTTGCCCCTCATGTGTCATGATTTCTCAGCCTTTATCTGGATGCGGTGGAAGTTGGCTGGCAGACAGTGTCTCAAGTTCCCTTTCATGTCAAGTTTCCAAGTCTTGTTCTAGTCCTACGCTTTCCGTAGCCATAGTTCTTATCAGCATTGTACATCGCCTCGTTATTAACATCATTAGTCTTATTTCTGTTCATGGTTATCTCCCTGGAGTTTCCAGTGGCCTTTGTTTTCATCGTTTTTGATCCTTTGTTTATCGCTCTGTGTAGCTCTCATTAGTTTGTTTTTTGGCAACCCTTTGGGTGGAGTTTTTTGTTGGCCCTCGTGCCCGATTTTCTTTAGTTTTTTCCAATAAAGCCTTTTCCCTCCATTCCAGCATTTGGTGTCTAACTGGTCCCCTGTCACTCGCATCATTTTGGATGCACCTATGACTCAGGAATGTAACCCCACCGGAGTATACCTGCTCAAGCAGCTCTCATTGACGTGTCTGATGTGGACACAGACATCCGGACACAGCTGAGTCCTGACCTTGTGCATCCAGTCACAAACATCGCTCTGAAAACTTGAGTGTTAGCATGACCATAGTTTTAGGGTAATGGACCCCGACAGACACACGCATGGACAGACAGACACAGCCTAAATCAATAGTCCCTGGAGAGGGGGGAATGAAAAATTTTCTCCACACTCGAGTCCCGAATGATGTCAGGTTCTCCCTTCACTGCAGTTCGACTTACATATAAGAGGATCGCTGTGCTCAAGGGCACAGCAGTAGCACACAGCAGGGATTCAAACCTGCAACCCCAGGAGCTGGAAGGGAAGCTCACGCCTTTCCAGGATGATGTGTTTATTTTCGTGTTATCCTCTTCGCCCTTCCCCACTGGTCCTCGGGTTCGCCCCCTGTATGAGGGGGGTCAGTGGAGGCAGATGACTGGGCCTGGATGTATGGGCCTGCCAACGGTATCAAGTGTTTGTCTGTGTCGTACATCTCTTAGCTTGCTTGTAGGGCTTCAGGGGATGGCGGGACAGAGTGAGCGCGCGCCTGTGTGTGTGTGTGTGTGTGTGTGTGTGTTTGTGCAGGGCAGTGGGGGGATGTGCAGGCAGTATTGATGGATGAATCAACGTCCCTGAAGGGGGCGAACAGAGCTCGTCTCATGACTTAATGGTCTCTGAAGTTATTAGGTCCCGGGGCGGAGGACAGCAGAAGAATGTGGTGCTGGGTCTGAAGCCGAGCCGCGTTCCTCTCCACTCCCCATCCCGTCCCGCACATGCCACGGCATCAATCATGAATGAAGTCAGAGCCCGGTTTATTCAAGGGAAGCTGCTGGGGTTTCGGAATAAATTGGTGAGAGTTTGGCAGTAGGGAGGCTGGACGGGCTGTTCTGTAGAGGAAAGGTATCAATAAGCCCTGCTAGGTCACTCAGGGCTATTCTACACTGAAACTATTCCACACCAGCCTCCGCCTGGACCCTCTATGTGCTGCAGATACAAGCATTCTACTTACCACCACCCACTCCACCATGAGGGGATCCTCCACTGTGCAGGTAAAACTCACCGTCTTCACTCCACCACAAATATAACACACCACAGAAAACTGGCAAACTCCCACCCCAACTAAAGCAGTGTTGTCATTTAACAGGCACCCAGCAGCATTCAAAAATAACACTAAAACACAAGTATTTGAAGACATATGTAAATAATCCACTATTTTTACCCTCCTACGGTGGGCTTTTACACTCTATCAAAAGTTTTTCACTGCCACGCTGTTTTCTAAAACTGAATATCATCCCAAGAAACTCTCCATTTCTAAGTCCCTGCCATATTGCCTTTTAATCCTGAACTAACATATAATGTCACTATTACAAAATTCATCCCATTGGACAAGCATCCAGTCAGACCCATCCACCGGCTTCATAATACAGGTGTGGCGTCAGACGCAGGCCCAGAGAAGAGCTTCTGGCATCGCATTAGGAAGCAGATTATAGACAAAAACTGTTAACATACGAAAAAATAACTCCCCTAAAGTTGTAATAAATGAAATTTAACATGTTTAACGATGTCTTGTTTCCTATCATATGCATTTTCATGGCAATTTCTCTGTGAAATGAACGATACTTCATACAACACGGGTTCAGTCCTTAGTTTATTCAATCTTTTATTTTGCATAAAAGGGAGAGACATTCATTTTTCTGTGTATACAGTTTAGTCACAGAAATATTACAGTTATTTCCAACATTGTCCCAATAAATTACTAATTTGATCAAAATGTAAATACCAGCGCTCCAGCTCCCTCCTACAGCCTTGTGTGATTTCCATTCGCAAAAAGCAGCACGATGCTGCATGTTCTCAAATAACAGCTGAAGACACCAGGACACTCCGGTTGGATTTTTTTTTTTCAACATTAGTGTTTTGACTGAAATTATTTCGTGTTTGAATTATGGATGTGTTCTCGCCATTTCAACCATCACTGCTGTTTAAACCAGGGCGTAAGCAACAATGGATTCACCAACAAGTTATCATTGAAGTACTGCTCAATTCCAAGAGTTACTAGATAATATGAAACATGTAATCTGTAAGTGTATATATATATATATTTTTTTTTTTTTTCTTTTTAAACTGAAGTGCCGTTAAACAAGTTTGGTGACTGCTTGTCGACCTAGACCTTGTGCTATACATGGGCCCAGTCAGGCCCAGTCAGTAGGAAAATGCCAAAGCGTAACCTTCCAAACCCAATAATACCAAAATAGGACACATAAACTGAAATCACCAAGTTATAGAAAAAGCTAGACCTTGGCGTATTGTCTGTTTTAGTATAGAGACACAGGAAATCAAAAATCCTCTTTTCCTCTACATATAAAAAATGTATGATTGTAGGTGGCAGATTCTTTGTCATTATTTCTGAAGGCAAATGAACAAGGCCAGCTAACGAAAGCATAAATTCCAGTTCTCAAATTCGGAGGAGCACACAGGCGAACAGCAAGAACAGAGCTCAAATTTCCTCGTTCGAACAGCATGCTCAGAAATATGAGAACCTAAACCACATTTCAAAACACACGAAAAGTGACTGACTCCATGTACAAATTCACACATTGCCTTCTTCATTGAGGCAGGGAAAACAAGAGGGTATGAACGCGTTTGAGCGGAGGTGAGGCATTAACAGTGAAGTACACTTATAGTTCACATTACAGTTATTATTGTAGTTGCACTGATGTGAGGGCTTTCTGCTCTACTGACCAGTGTATTTTACCGCGCGTGCTACGATACAAAAACAGTTATTCTCATTGCTCCGTTAGAAAAGGGAAATTGGTGAGCCTTGTTGGGTCGAATGGCCTTTTCGTGTCATGTCATTTAGAGGTTCAGGCCTGGTTAATTTCCTGTGCTCTTGACCTTTATCTACTACAATGTAAAGTGCTGCTGTAGCAATGCTCTGTAAGAGGCGCAGTGCAATACAATTCACTTTATCTGGAGCGACTCACCAAGGTGACATTCTTTACAAACTGACCACTTATATACATCCGCACACACACAATAACTGCCAACCACAATAACTGCTGTTGATGAGGGAAGGGCAGCCTATATTGTCGTGTCCGAGGTGTTTGCCCGGGGATCTGAACGTTGGTTAACCCTTAGAGCGCAGAAATAAATAAAAAAAAAAGAAATTTTAAAATTAAAAAAAAATTATTAATTTTATCATCTTGTGCTGCTGAAAACCTGTCATGTGGCGACTTGTTTAAATTAGTTCCCCCGCAGGGGAGCTCTTTGAAACAAGTCGCCACATGACAGGTTTTCAACAGCTTTGATTTGGTGTCTTACATCAATGAGCAACAATAGCTGCACTTGGCACTCAAAGGGTTAATGTGAAGCCAAAGCAGCAACTCAGTTACCAAAAACAAACTCCGCCCCTTCTCCAAGCAGGCATCAGACATCATGTTTCACCGAGTCATTGGCTCGTGGGAACCACTCCACAACCACTATACTCAAACAATAAACTACGATGTACCATAAGAGCAGTGACAGAGCCGTGTTGACATCAAACCTACAGCAGATCCAGGCTCAGTTCTCAACCCACTTCCCGACACGGCGGCCATATTTAATTCCGCGCTACCAAAGGGAACGAAGTAGAGGCAACAGCTGTCTCCGGATGAGCTTCTATCAGTTTCTCCAGTAGTCAGAGAACTGCGAATCACCACTTGTAAATGTCCACTCTAATTGCTGGTTTGCTGAAGTGTAAAAATAAGGATTAGGATGGTTATTACTGATAATAAACTATTTACGAATCTCATCCAAACAGGAACACAATTAATCCTCTAAAGAAGCACTCCAGCAGTGAAATAAGTCATCAAGGGATAACATAGACTAGTAAACGGAAAAATCTGGACAAAAATATGCAGTTAAATTAAAAGTCAATATATTACATACATAAGCACTGATTATGAAGACCCAAATGAGGCCATATAAATGCTAGGGGCGAAAATGAGCAAGTTAGAGCAGTATATGGCTGGCGATATTATGCTATAAAAACCACAGTCACTGTGTCGAGGAAAGCCAAATTACAGTCAGAACAGTCCCAGGCCAAATGGTGTGACCAAACGCTGTGCGGCATTCGCACTGACCGCGCTAACAATGACAGCCTAATGAACCCATCTGACAGAACCTAAGAGCTTGTTGACGGTAAAAATCCAGTGATTCCAGGCAGCTGATTTTATAAAACAAACACTTGGCCAGCGATGGCCTTTCTGCCCCTAATACGCCCACTGACACTGAACGAGGAGGTGAAGAGCACTGACAGAAATGACTGCAGGCCTGTTATGCAGCAGATAGATACAGCGAAGCTCCAATTAAGTTAGTGTTCCCTTGATCTAAAAAGAGACAGAAAAACATGTTGAACCAGCTCTGCCCTGTAAATGCGCTACAAAAGCGACTGTGATCTCACCACAGGTTAAGCTGACAATTTAACAACAAACTGCAGCTTTCTTTGCAGATGGGGGGAGTATACATTGACTTGATTTTAACTTGCTTTGACGGCTAAAAATAAGATTTTTGAAATAAAACAAAGCACAAGTTGTCATTTTTAACATAGCAAACAAATATTAAGTGCCACCCTTTATTATCGGCACTCTCTGATTATGAGTACTGAATAAAAAACGCACCACCTCACTGAGCTCAAAAACACAGGAAAGGTAAATGCACTTATAATCACTCATATACCTACTTATGCAATGATTTTATGGGCCAGGTGTGAAAAAAACCAGCTCAACCCCTCCATTTGCAAGGATAACCGCGCCAAATCCTCAAAGTTACTGCGTCAGGTAAACGGTAAAAAAAAAAAAAAAAGGCGAAAGTGATTTGAAATAGCCTCATTATTACTGCCCAGGGTTAGCGCTTAGAAATGTAGCCGAACAGGATTAAACTGCGGAGAGGCACATTTTTCGTCACTTTTCCCTTATTTAACGCGCGATATTTCAAAGGCCAGCGTATGAGACACGCAGCAGGCAGATACCGCGCGCGTTAGCGTCTGCTTCCATCTCTAATCCTAGCGCCTGCGCGCTGCAATTTCACTGGCACAAAGGTCAGGGAATCGAACTCCCCGTCTATAAAAGTAATCCGCTAATATGGTAATCCAGCGCTAATCCTTTCAGGGAAATGGTAACGCTGCAGAAGGTCTGGATTTGTGCATCTCCAAAAAGTGCCTGAACACGCTGCATGCACTCCCATCAAACCAGAAAACTAAATTCTTCCTCAAAGCAGTTCAATACATTTTGCAAAAAATCATATCTATCTCCATCAATTCCTGTTCTACATATCTTAAGATCTATGTGGACCACTTCATTTTTTGGTAGCATGCGCGGCGATATATCAGACAGAATATACCGTGACGGGTTTAGTATTACCTCAGCCAAGGAGGTTATGTTTAGCTTTCAGTTTAGGGTGTATGTTTGTTGATTTGTTCACCAGGAACATTACGAAAAAAAGAAAGTTATTTTCAGATTTCGATAAAATGCTTACTAGAAGCGTGTCGTAGCCCAATTTAGAAGTGATTTCATTTTGAGCGTGATCTGAATCAAATTCAAATGATAGGATTCCTCAGCACTGTTTAACAGACATGTGAGGGACTGCCTGGCCTTAGCAGAGATATGCGCTCTTCGAGTGCTCTTGTGGTTAATTAGGTTGTGCAGTGCTAAGCACCTTCATTTTTACTCCTAATAAAGAGTCCTTTCAGTCAGTGAGACACTTTTCAGGGTGATTTGCAGCAGTGCCACTGGATAACGAAGCAGTGTGTTCAGAAACCAGCAGGTCAGAACGACAGCATGTAAACAGAGCGCGTGCCAACATCTGAGCGAGAGGCTAATTGCGTGCAGATTTACAGAGCTCTAGCGTGACACCCAGGCAGGGAACATTTATTAAATTACACAGAGAGCACAGCAGGGAACGCCAGCTCACCAGTATTACTTATGATGCCATTACTGTAAATCCTGCTCACATTTATAAACACATTTGCGAGAAAAACTGGAGAAACCCTCTGAAGCCCACACACCAAAGGAGCTCTGGGTGGGGTTCTCAAACAGAACCCTGAAATTCCACAGCTACAAAATAGTATGGTTCTCACAGAAAAACTCCTGATTACAGAGCCGGACTACATTATGGTTCTCGAACAGAACCTTGAAATTCCACAGATGCAAAACACTGAGGTTCTCACACAGAAACCCCAAGTCACGCAGCCACACTGGAGAAGGGTTTCAAACAAAAACCTCAAATTCCACAGCTTCACCAGAGTAAAACTCCCGCATGAAAAACCTCTAATTACGCACCGCACTCAAGTACGGTTCTCAATCAGGGCCCCAAAATCCCACAGTTTCACTACAGTATGGTTCTCACGCAAAAACGTCTTGTCACGCAGCTCCAGTAGAGCAGGGTTCTCAAACAGAACCCACAAATTCCACAGCTGCACCAGAGCAGGGTTCTCTAACAGAGCTCCTTAATCACAAAGCTACAATAGAGTATTCTTCTAAAAAAAATTAAAAAAAACCTTTAATTACACAGCCAAACTGGAGTGCAGGGTTCTCAAACAGAACACTAATACTGTAGTCGCAGTATGAGTGTGGAAGAACTATAGCTGATGAGAAGAGACAGTGTATCATTATTTATCACAAGATCTGCAATGTAGAAAGATCTCATTCATTCAGCAAGCTAACCAGAAATAAGCTAATATTTTCCACATGAAAAATTAAGAATTTAGATATTAAGTCCCATTATGAGACTAAAACACTTGTGATGCTTTCGTGCAGTAAAATGCAACAACATCTCCCCAGTAAACGTATTAATTGTACACTGTCCCCACACAACTGAAACCTACATCAGTGCGGATCTCTCACTCCTGTTCTCCATTCTCCATGTGTCACTGACCATATCTGCCTCCGTTTACCCTTTTTTTAATCAAATCTCTCCGTGTCAAAGCTCTGGTCCTCTGCTCTGATTCATTTTCACTAAATTTACTTATTTTTGCGAGCAGCATTCCGTACCAATGCAACAGTGTACAATTGGGTTAGGATTAAGGTCACCAAAATACATTTTAAATAAGTCTATATAAAATTATTAATAATAATATATGAACCATTGGATAGCTGGCTTGCTAACAAGCCAAACCTTCAACTTGTACCATTTCTTCTTCTTCAGTAAGTTGAAAGGTGATTGGGCCCTGTACTGGACCTAAGATAACCTCTGGGGGAGGTCCTGCGATAAACCTGCTTACATGCACTTCTTCAACAACTGGTAAAATGACCAAGATGCACCAGGGCACCCGGGGGAGAAGACAGGCACAGAGAAAAATGGCTGCCATAACAGCGACATCTCAAAGAGAGGGCAGAGCAGAGATGTGTTCCCCTCACAGGGTTAGCAATAGCGGTAATAATAGCAAACCCCAGGTAAACCAGTGAAAGCAATCAGTTGTCGAACAGGTCGTGGGGACTCAGCACTAATGAATATTGATGAGTGCCTGTTTTTATCAGAGCACATGAAGCCCGGCGATGCTCATACAGAGTGAATCTCAGAGCGGAGCGCATCGCGGGGGGATTGAAAAGGTCGCAGCTCAGCCTTGGAAAAGTGTGTGACATTTCCGCCGCTCTCATTCCCAGAGACCCCAGAGACAGAACCTGCGGACGCCTGCGGCCGAGCAGCATCGTGAAAGCCGCCAAGTGCCCGTCTCCATCGCCCCTCACTCACTCACACACACCTCTCCCTCGCCCACCGTCTGCAACCCACCCAATCACCACACACCGCAGCGCCCTTCCCCCAATCACTGCCATCTCTACATGTAAATCTACAAATCAAAATGCAATAAGTCATCATCTACCCAGCTCGCTCCTCATATTTCATCCATCCATTATCCAATGTATCCATATTCCAATATACTCTCCATATTTCATCCAGCACAAAACATAATCCAACATCAAACCTGGTAACTCCCAGTATTCCATCCATCTATAATCTAATGTCTCCATTTCCAGTTTACTCTCCATAATTCATCCAGATCAAACATGACTACTCCCAGAGTTCCATCCATCCATGATTAAATGTATCTTTTTCCAATTTACTCTCCATACATCATCCATTATCAAACCTTAAAACTCCCAGAATTCAATCCATCCATTATGTATCCATTTCCAGTAAACTCTCCATGATTCAATCATTGTCAAATTGACTACTCCCATAATTCAACCCACTGATTATTGCACCTTCACACTCCCTGGTTGTTCTCCCATCCATCTGTCATTGGGAAAAATTATTTGGGGTTAGGGTCACATTTGCAGGCTAACTCAGCATGCTCAGGGTAAAATGTAGGAATATACCCAAGACAAGCTACCAAACCACCACAGAGCAAGAACATCATTCACTCACACAGTGATACCCAGAGGTAATTTCAGACTCTCCAATTAGTTTAGCAAACAAATCCTTGGACTGAGGGAAGAAAGCAGAGTACACAACAGAATCCTACCCAGATTTGGGCAACATGGCACATGCGAACTCCACACACGAAGGTCCCGGCTGGGATTCAAGCCCAGGTCTGGCTAGCTGTGAGACGCCCGCGCTGATCTCGGAAAGCGCCCTGTGGAACGCAAGACTGCCACGCCAGATTAGCACAGATCAGTTGGCATAGCGTGAGCTAGAGTTCACCCTCCACACGGCAGCCTGGAGGAGCTCGAGGTCTCACCCCTGGGTAAGGGGCAGAAATTCAACAGTCAGGCTTCGTGAATAAATGAGCAGAGTCAGCGAGACATGGGCATGGGCTGTTAGGCGCTCATTTGACTTCACAAAATAAAAGGCTGAAATGAACAATTTTTTTTTTTTTTTTTTTGTCGTGTATCAGAATTATGATATTCTGGTGGGACAGTGTTCAGATCTAGCTTAAGGTGACTGGCCTTTGTGGGCTAAAATGGGAAAATGCGCTAAAACCACAGCCAAAATGGCTCGAACAGCAAGCCTGAGGCCTGTCGGCTAAGCATACGAAGGGAAGAGATTTATGAAATGTATTCCTAATTAAAAACAAATGCATTTTCATATTGTACCGGCGCTTAATCCCTGTGCAACCTCAGACCTCAGGGAAAGGTTTACGACTGAAGAGAAGATCAAACACAGAACAAAAACAGCCATTTCTATTAAACAGAAAAAACAAAACGCCGCAAAATAAAACCAAACTGTCTGATCTTTAGTCTCTTATCTTTTGATCAGCCTTGAATGCATTGAAAACAAGGCAAAAACAGTCAATTTTGTGACAACATCTGTTCACAGAGCACGATGCAGGACTTTTTTACATGGGACTCTCAACTGATACTGTCCCATGAGGCCCTGAATGCCCCTCGGGCCAATATCAATGAGCGCTGTTTCATGACCAACAATATAATGCTTGTCCAGGAGTAACACTGTAGTCCACCGATGAACAGCAACTCTGATCATGCGCTTACACATGTCCTGCATTTTCTAAAGTTGTCTAAAGTTAGCTGGCTGATGCTCGCCATCTCATAGAGAGGAGCAAAGGCTTACAGAGAAGCACGTTATCAAGAAAATCCAAAATGGTTTTTACCTTGAGATTTTTAAATAATGTTCACACCACTTTCAGTCTTAATGCGGTCAACTTCTGGGATTTTGCTGGTTCAAATTGTCAGCCGAAGGCCGTTGCTAGTAGCCAGATGTGATGCAGGGTTGTAAAGCATTTAAGGTTTCATGACATCATCATGGCAGAGCTGCTATTCATTGATGAACTATAATGTTACTCCTGGATGAGCATCTTGATGAACGACGCTTACATGATGACATCCGATTTTGCGTACCTTAACACGCAAAACAAAGCCCAGCGGAAATGTCCAGGCCATGAGTATTTGGACAGTAATGCTGTGCAAAGGTTGCAGTTCTTGCACACACACACCCACACCCATCACACACACACGCACACACACACCCATCACACCTCTTTGCAGATGCATAGACCAGCTACACATTGCATCCACTTGGTCAGGTTTAGAGCCAGGGTCTACGCTTTCAGCTCACGATGATCCCATCTGATCCAGGTCTTCCATACTGATTTGCTTCCATGTTTTTCAGGCCCCAGCTCTTATTCGTCTGCCTTTTGGTGTCCAGATCATAACGTGTCCTGCAATTCTGTCTATGATCATTCTAGATAAATAACCGGACCATACAAGTCACTTTTTCCTCAGAGGACAAGTCACCTTATGTAGTTTAGTTCAGCTTTGAATCTCCCTGTTGGATATTCTGCCAATCAATCTCACCCCACAGATTCGTCTCCGACACTGATTGCCGAACACATCCAATTTGTTGCCATTAACAACCTTCATGCTCCAGGTCTCTGCCTCATACATCAGAGCTGACAGTACACAGCCTCTGAAAAATATCATCTTGTTTTGACAGCCGATCCATTCGCAATCCCAAATGCTTTTCAGAGCCCAAAGCCCTTCAAGCGGTATCAATCCTTTGATTGAACTTCTCATCTAATTGACCGTCAGCAGTAATCGTGCTTCCTAAGAAGGCAAATGATCTCACCTTTTATAAGTCACTACCATCAACTGTCACTTGACAGTTGTCGCCCTCGATTTCCATTACTTTTCTTTTCTTCTTACTTGCCAATTCTTACATCGTTCAAACACTATGGTTGCAATTACTCACAAATTAAAATTGGCATCATCAACTTCCACCACATATTCCCCGTTTTCAAATCCAATGTCGCGGAGGATAAAGAGCGAACAAAGAATTAATTTTGTCAGTCAAAATAAGTGATGGACTACACTGTAACTACCTAAAGCATCCTGGCCAATGGAGGGCATCGAGCAAAACCAGAATTATGGAGGAAAGCAGAGTACATTACTTTACATTCCAGCCATTTAACAGGTGTTAATATCCAGAGCAACATTCAACAGAGAGCAAGTGCGCCGTCCTCATCAGTCTCCCTCCTGGATCCCTTGTCCTGCTACAGCATTTCTTTACAGAACATCAACATGCCCAATTAACCCAGGCCGTAAGCACCAGCCAGCCAGGAAGGGTAATAATTGGCCATGAGCTTTGTGTTTCATCTGTCTAATCATGTACTCCATGCTTTCATTTACGGTCCCAGCCACATACTATACGATTCAGACGCTGGACAGCAAGATGCTTCCCTCAAAATAAAGCCAAGCCTGAAACATCAGATTCAAAACTGACATGCTGTCTCCAAAGATGCCTTTACTGCCCGTGTGTGCTTGTATGAAGAGCTACACCTTCCTCCGCTGCTCCTGAACATTCCTTCTAAAAATAAGCTGGGCTTGTGATTTCTGAGTCATTTCCGTCAAACATATGTTACACACACGCAGAACACCTTAGTGCACGCGAGAGAAGAAATGGTTCATTTTTACCTCCGCGAACGAGCCTTCGGGGTCCCTCGGTGAGTCTGAATATTTAATGCTGAGCACGGGATGCTTCTGCACACACGGCCCACATCACGCCACCTGCTGAACTACAGAAACTTCCAGAAATCCAGGAAAATCTGTTTGGGGGGGGGGGGTGCGGCATGCATTAATCACACTAGCCGGGGGGCAGCGAAGCGCGGAGAGACATTTTCAGTGGCATACGTCAAGGCTAGCACATGTGCCTCTCCCTCCTCGCACAACACGATTTCCCGGTAATGCATAAATAATACGCTTTAATAATTAAAACAGCGCTAATACTGAAGATCACCCAGCTCGTCCACAACGAGAAGAAAACCATTCAAGGATAAACTTTCAACTTCCTTGTGCGTTATCATCATTGTTATTACTTATTAACGAACAAATTGCAAACATTAATATTATTAGAATTCTTTTTTTTCACTGTATATTATTATCTTGATGGTCGACTTTTTAATCCATAAATTTGTGAGGTGTAATAATGATGAATTTAATGAGTTTGCAAAATAATTAATTCAAGATCTAAACAGTACACAAATACATTTTTTTTACATTTATGCATAATGTAGCACATAATATCACCTCAAAAGATCAAGAAATTGGTGTAAATATTCCCGAGACAAGGGGGTGGAGAGGAGAGGGTTAAGATGTAGCTGTAAGCGTATCATGCTGATCAAAGCTGATATCTTTATGCACAGTGATCTCAGGAAATGATCTCACCTCAGGGAGGCATTCTGTGAGGGACCACTGAGTCGCATAGCCTGATCTCTCCAATACATTTATACAATTACTTTTATCTATAATATTTTATAGTAAAAAAATTTGTTAAGTTTAAATGTCTTTCAATAAAAAATAATGTATAACAATTATAATTAAAGTATAACAATATAACAATTAAAGTGCTAAAGCATTTTATGTAGAGGTCATAATGAGCATTAAACATAAGAGCTGTCAACTAATACACTTAAATAGACATTTTTACCGTCAAATATAATTTCACAACATCCTTGCATTGTGGATATTCCGGTAATTATTTGAAAAATCTTGAATTAGGAGTAAACTTTCTTTTGACTGTATCCTATAAACTATCATTTACCTCCAAACCAATTCAGTTTATTAGGGTTTGGTGAAAGGCTGAATTTTCAAAGAGACATGCATTGCTGTAATACCAAATGTATAAAGATATTAAATTGGCAAGCAGCCGTCCAATCAGATTATTATGCCCCACTATAAAGCAGAAAGGAGGAATGTCCACATGTTTGTCTGCATACCTGTCCATCCGTCACGCTTCTTTTCTGGGCCAGCGTTTCTGAAAAGTCCGATATCTTTCCACAAAATCTATGATGTAGATACATCTTATAGTGAAGACATGCTTTTTAACACTGCTGAGTGTCCATCCTCCGGTCCGTCTGTCCGCCCTCCATCGCATTTCGTTTCCAGGCCAAAATGTCAAAACCGTTCAATAGTTTCCACCAAAATCTAAAGTATAGATCCTGCACATCTTATTGCATAGATGTGCTTTTTCATACTTCCGTCAGATCTCCATTTTCGGAAAACGCTCTCTGCCGTTGCCTGGGTTTTGTTTTGCAGTTTCAGCCGACCTACGGCGGGAATCTCAGTATTTCACACTTGTTCATTTTGATATTGATCCTCTGTATGTTTGTGAATTGTCAAACTGCGTTGTCCGAATAACTTAAGCGCAATAGTGCAAGCGCATCACCTCAGGATAAATCCATCGTGACTGACAGTACAAACTGAGGGGTTATGGGAGAATTATTCACCCCCCTTCTTCCCCACCCTGAACACAGCCGACACGTTTAGTCCAGTGAGACACCCGCTCCTTGTGTTTGTTATTAACATGAAGGGCAATGAGAGTGACGTTATTGAACAGCCTGATACTCCAGGCGAAATCTTTTCACCACAAATCCAAATGGAGAACAATAAAACTGTGAGGCTGCGTTCAGGAACCAGTCGCAAGAATCCAGGATTGCAATGAAAGTGGTTTTACTATGCGAGGGGGAAAACCCCCGCAGGGCTGATCCAAAAGTCCACAATCCAAAAATCACAATCCACAGGGCAGAATCCGAGTCGAAAAACCAGGGCAGCAAACAAAATAATCGTAGTCGGGCAGAAAAAGGGTTTGAAAACAGATGCAGACAAAAGTACCAAAAACAGAGCCAAAAATACGAAGTCAGACGGTCCAGTCAGAGGAGTAACACTATGAGTACAAGGCGAAGATGAGAGCAGCACAGGTAGACCAGAGAAACGTTCTGACAGGGAGCTGCTGTGAGAAGACTGCCAATATACACATACGGGAGGTCACATGTTAAACAGAATGCAGCTGCAGGAAGTCAGACTAATTACAAAGGAGGGAACATGAGGGAGAACCTAATGACATGAAATAGGCAAAAGCCAAAACGCGGACAGGGATCAGGAGATCCGGTTAAGGAGTTCTAACGTGCGCAGATAATGAGAGAAAGGACAGAGAGAGCAGGTGTGGAGGATCCACTGAAACGCAGCAGAGAAGATTAAGTGAAGGTAAGAGGCGGAGACTAGAACAGGGCGAGTGCTGAGAGCTTGTTAATCAATTAGTAAGGTGCAGCTATACAATCCCTAGTGCTCGTTAGTAAGTTAGTATTATATACAATGTTAGTCTAGGTTAGTAGATTTAATGAAACAACAAACTGTTAGTACTGGATAGTAAAATAGCAAAGCAAGACGAAGGAAGTAAACGAGATTGGAAGGAATGGTTGAAATCCAGAAACCATTAAATCACCCGAAAGAGTGGCACGCAATACCGGGGCTGTGAGCAGATACATAACAAGAGACCAGACAGGGGGAGACAATGCAATGCATGCATGGGTGAAGGCAAAACATGGACCGGAATAATAACAGGAATACGGATACTGGTAAAGACAAAAACATGGCAATAATGAAAAAACAACTCATAAACATACCCAAGTAACCAAATCACAATACACATTACAAGGCATAGTCAGGCAATGCAGAGATCAGAAACCACATCAGACCGAATGTAAGAGCGGAATCATAACAAAAACTTCTTCTTCAGTCTTTCCAGGAAGTTGCGACATCGTGATCGCAACTATCAACGTAAATTCAACCAATCTATGCAAATTTCGCACAGCGTTGCAATTTGGCCAATCACGCAACTTTTCCACAAAGATCAATCACCTTAGTCCCCCTTGCCGGCGTGAATCATCATGAAGACTCACTTCCAGCGAAATCCTGGAGGGACTGCTTTTCCTGTTATCAGACAAGACCTTGCAGATAATCATTTTGTTGCTTTAATACAACTATGTTAGAGTACAGAATAATAATAATTATTATTATTATTATGCCTAATTCTCTCCAGTCCTTTGATGTTCTTCTGGGTCCTCTTTGTCTTGTCTCAGCTACTTCCCGCAGCTTAGAAACAAAGAACTTTCCTGTCATTATTGTTATTATTATTATTATTATTATTATTATTTCTTTTGTAAGTAGTTTTCTATGGTTCATTACTTATGTTAGATTGTTACTTTATACAAATTCTTTTTCTTATCACGGGAGCCTAGTATTTTAGGAGGCATTTATTACTTTTATGACTTCTATGTGTTGTTCCTCTGTAAATGCATCATCTCTTTTTAAAAAAAACTTTTAAACTTCCCGCTGCCTTCTCAGGTATCAGAGAAAATCTGTGTTATTTTGGAGCATCCTGGTCGATTTGCACATCCCCATGCTGCACAACACAGGATCACAGATACTGCAGCAAACTGGAGGACTATATGAGCTGTACGATGTTCTTATAAACGTTTTTATTCCATCATCGTACAACATACAAGAACCACAAAGAATACCATGTGCAACAGAAAGAGAGTGAGGAGTATGTTACAGAGTACATATTTGAATTATAAAGAGATTTATAAAGCATAGCAGAAGAGCAGCTTTTAGATTTCTCTGTAATTTTAGTTTCTCAAAGTACAGTTTCATTTCATTCTTGAACTGAATATTCAGTTTCCTCTCACACCATCTGCATTTATTATTTAAGAACACTTACCATAGAAGAGATTATTTAAAATAAAGATATGACTTTGGTACAGATCATTTTTTCCCACAAAAAACAATAACATGTCTGCTCTGTTGATTACTCTGAGCCCCACATAGCATACCAATTACATTTTCAACATCAATTTAGAAGAATTTAACAAAATTGCATTCATAAAATACTTTTGTAAATGAAGAATTGTTTCAGTGCCTGTTTTACTGAATATGGAGGATTCAGAATGGTAGTTTCTAAATTTTTTAGAAAGCAGTTTGCGGGATAGATTAGATCTATAATAGAAAAAAAAACTTCACTGACTTTTTTCTTATGAAAAAAATTTAAAAAATTATTGTAGGTCCAAATCAATTCCAAATTAATGTTCCCAAACTGATCATTCAAAAATTATTTGCTGCAAGAAGTTGCAGGGCAGTGCATCATAACAGGTGCGCTCGGTCTACATGAGCCAAGTAACATTTTAGATCTTCTCTGAGTGAAGGGTAATAATATGGTGCCATGGATCATGTGATCAGTTATTATCCAATCACTGCTTTGGTAGACTCGACTCGAGTTTGCCAAACTTTCTACATCAACAGCTCTGCTGCTGCGCAGTCACAGTGGCTATGGTGTTACAGGATAAGGCAAACAGTGCACTGTCCCCTCATACGGCTGTATGCATCCGGCCGTGAGAACACAAGACACAAGGTTTTACCATCCGAGCCCTCTATTACGCCCAACGAGGCTGAACCAACTGTTGTTTTGCCAACAGTGACCTCCTGGTGTAGCTGGTGGCTGGGATTTGAACAACTGGACCACAGGGATCTGACACTGCAAAAAGTGTCTGTCTTAACAAGTCGTTTAATCTCAATATAAGACCCAACTTCCAAGTTTTTCCTCTCTCAAGCAGAAAATATGTGCTTGTTCTGTCACCATGTGCTTGACAAGTGAAATTGTCTTTTTACATTAGCAAATCTAGAGATAAGTAAAAATTATCCCACCCCCTTGACAAATTTTTTGTCTTACTGAGAAAAAAGGTAATAAAAATAAGCGATTTAAGTCTTAATACAAGATTTAAGGACTTATTTATAAAACGGAATTTATAATAAATACTCATTAAACGTCATCACTTATGTCACTCACCATTTTGCTGCTAGGTGTAAGACTGTCTTTAATTGGTTGTCGCTCAGCATGAATATATTACACATTAACTAACACCTCTTTTACTTTTTAAAATGTTGACATTGACATCAAGAAACATGGACATTTAGCTAACTTTAATTCATAATTGTTGAATCGGAAAGAGGAAGTTGCCTGTCATAAATAAATATCCAGGCAAATTAAACAAATCATATGCATTTCTGATGATGCATCTATTTTTCAACACCTCAACTTAAATATAGCATGACTGATATTATTATGTTAGTACATGTTCTCAAACAACAAATTGATGCAAAATGAAAATTTGGTAGCACAGCCCTGTTGATACTGTGATGCACACAAGGAAAAACACAAGCCAATCAACTAAAATATGAACATGGAGAGTAAGAAATCATGATTAGTTACAAATGACATTCACTGCTGTGAAAAAGCTTGAGACAGCAAAGACTTTTTATTCAAATTTGGTCTCAGATGTAAAAAAATGTTTTATTCCCGACATATATACAGTAAGTGTTAATAATGATGAAAGGCACATCTGAGATGACATCTAATTTCAATCAAAAAAGGAAACAGTTTTAGAAATAGGTTTGTATTTCACAAGAGACAGTTGATAGAGATTACACAGTCCTGACGGGGCACTGATCTGAACGTCACCAAGGCTGCCTAGGATAACCTGGAGATACGGACACACGCAAAACAGTCTGCAGAAGAACGGAGGCTAGTACTCCTTCACGCTCTGAACAACCAAACAGCCAATATTCTTACAAAATTATAAAACTGAGCAGTGTGACAAGTTTTTAAACAAAGGGTGGTCATTGCAAACATTTCATTTCATGATTTCTCATCAAAAAATTAATCAGTAGAAATGATACCTACTGCCAGGAAGTCAGTCTTGGAAATACAATTAGGTTTGTCACCATTTTGCTATGTACCTTTATTAAGAAATTAATCAGTAAAGCAATTTATATAATGATTTATCACCTATGTTCAAGTGTAGCATCTGACAAGGGCTTGATTTGGAACAAACATGTATGGTGTTTACCAGATTAATTTACATGCAGGGAGACTGTAGTCACTGAGAATCACACAAATCATGCATAATAAAGGATGAAGGGAAAGGAATTATTTATGCAACTGCTATTACATACCCATGTGACTGATCCTACATACCTGTATGACTGACATAATATACCCATGTGACTGATCCTACATACCTGTATGACTGACATAACATACCCATGTGACTGATCCTACATACCTGTATGACTGACATAACATACCCATGTGACTGATCCTACATACCTGTATGACTGACATAACATACCCATGTGACTGATCCTACATACCTGTATGACTGACATAACATACCCATGTGACTGATCCTACATACCTGTATGACTGACATAACATACCCATGTGACTGATCCTACATACCTGTATGACTGACATAACATACCCACGTGACTGATCCTACATACCTGTATGACTGACATAACACACCCTTGTAACTGACACTAGTGCCCATGTGACTGGCATTACATAACCACATGACTGACATTACTGAATTCTCAGTACAAAGATCTCAATAGGATATTTATTTGCTGTAATTGATTTACTGATGATCACTAAAGATCTCTAAAGAGAATTCTGAAAGACAGAAACAAACCATGAAACAATCCTTATAAAAGAAAATAAACTGAATTTTTTCGTGACTGACAGCGAAAGCATGGTCATGCACATTTTGAAAAGATTTAAACAGAAATGGAATAAGGACAAAACATATTATCTGTGTGAATTAGTCCATTAACTGTAATGCGAGTTGTTTACATTTTAAGTATTTGAGATTTCAAATGAAGTGATTTTTTTTTCTCGGTTGAACATTAGCAATCCAGAGACACTAAGCTGTTCAGCAGAATTAAAAACAGGGGAGACTAGAGGCTGGCATGGCCATTTCCAGTAACCCTAATGCATACTCTCTAGCGTTTAGCATTTTGTAAATTAATTTCATTTTCTTTTATGTTCATGTCCACCTATTCATGAATTAGCCCCTCAGATTGGTCAGCAATAATTCACATGGTGTCCAATGCTTTTTCCACAACCAGGCTAGTTTACTGAGACACAGTAAAGTCAGACAGAGAGGAGTTCAGCTGTACGAGAAAAATATGAAATAACAGAGTGTAACTTCAGCATAATTATGGTAGCGACCGACGTTCTGTCCGGCCCAGGGGTCGTGTTCCGCACCGCCAGCTGTCGTGGTGGGGTGGGGGGTTATTGTCACACCTCATTAAATGTCCCTAGTTCACTGAATCGTAAACATCGCCTGCACCTGTTCTCTACTCAACAAAGTGATATAAATACCCACTAGTGTGGCTTTGCCCTGGCGGAGCCGTGAGTCCATACCAATCCTGGTTTTTCTGCCTGATTTACGCATTGGTTCTTGGTCTAGTTTGGGACAATATTTCCATACAACCTACTGGACTTTGTTTTAGTGATTTTTGATCCATTTGTGGAGTAAACTATATTCCCTTCACACTCGGGTCCTTTCACAGAGCCCTACGCTGTTTCACACACTCATAAATCCCCCCAAATCAAACTGCACTCCACCAATTATCATCAATGGTGATGCGTAGCTTTAGGTCCTGTTCTTTTAAGCTGCCACATTTCAGTTACCATAGAGATATTCTGATGGATTAATAGACATATATAATTCGTATAATAAATGATAACAAAGAGAATGGCAATTAGCCAACTGCTAATTATACATGCTTATCAAACAAATAAAACGTTAGGCCAATTAATGACACGTCATAAACGAGATTAAAGGAAAGAATATTAATTCAAAACTGCAACTTCATCTTCCTATTACAAAAGAATTTATCTATAACTGTAGTCATTAACCAAGATATAGGTCCTATATCACTGTTCATTACTCTCAAATAATAAAAAAATATCTTGACATTCACAAATACAAATTGGAAAAAAAACCATTCTTAGACACACACACACATACACACACACACACACACACACACATATATACACGCACCACACACTCGCACACAAGCACGCACACATGCACGCGCACACACAGTCCAAACATGATTTTTTTTCTGAAACATAATGTTCTGAGGGAAGGTCACGGTGCTTCTTTTATGTTGTCATGTCGACAGATATTTAGAAACAGTGTTTGGACCCGAATGAGAATGAAACCACACAAAAATATATAAAGAAACTAAAAAAGAACTTGTGTCAGTCGCTACAGTGGTTAGCGGCAGTAAATATGTAAAATTGCACCAAGCCAGCATCATAGAATTTATGTGCACCTTTTTTGATCATTAAGTGTGCAAATTAGTACCCAAATAGAACATGATTTCACTCGCAGACTCCAGTGGTTAAGTACATCAGCCTTTTAATAGGTTTTTTTTTTTGAATACTTTTCCCAAAACTGTAAATCAGAGTTCTACAATTCCCTTACTTTTAATTACCTGTTGTGATTCTATCATTAGCATTAGGGTGTTCAGTAAAGAATCTAGGCTTATCACACATTTTATGATTTTGAACTTTCAAGGAAAAATGAATAAAAATGCACCTCCCATGGGTTTGTACAGTGCTGTGAAAAAGTATTTGCCCCCTTCCTGATTTCTTTTTTTTCCTGCATATTTATCGCACTTCAATGCTTCAGATTATGAAACAAAATTTAATATTACACAAAGATAATCTGAGTAAATACAAAATGCAGTTTTTACAAGATAATTTCATTTATTGAGGGAGCCAGTGTGTGTTTTTGAATTTTAAGATTTTTTTTTTTTTTTACCAGGTGGGATCAGACGGATGGAGGATTCCGGAAGGCTCAGACATGTCGATCGGACACTAAACTCCGCAGTGACTGAGCAGGGACAGATTCCCCAATCAAGCACAATTCCGCAGCAGCATTCTGCAGTTTAGCGTCAAAGTCTGAATTACCACCTCTTCCTGTTTATATGCCTACCTGCCAATGACGACGACCAATCTGACATCATATATCCACACTGTGGATCTAAAGCAGAATAATTAGCAGTAGAGAAGAATCACAGGGCCCTGCCGAGTCAGTCTACAGAAGACTGCTCTTTTCATCATAACATTACAATCCAGTGTGTAGCTGCCACTTCCCTGATCCACCCAGTCACGATGTAACCCACTTAATCCTTGTCAGGAAAGGGGGATTGCTGGAGCATATCCCAGCATGCACTGGGTAAGAATGAAGGGTTCACACTGTATACTTACCAATCAAGAACAGGGCTTATTTTTCTGTCAATACATGAAGTGATTTTTACAGGTTCTAACTCTAAACCTATGCCAGTCATCTTCAAGGCGGACACTTCCAGAATAGAAATTATATTCGTGAAAGTATTATGATCTGCGGCATTCTGTGCCCAAGTCCACACCCACCATGAGAGGCTCTGCAAAACAAACCAAAAACCTGCCAATTTTAACTCTGTAAAATATATCTCTTTGTAACGTACTCACAGAATCACTTACCGACTCACTCTCTAAGTCACTCTCGATTCACTTCCCAACTTACCAACTCATTCGCTGAGTCAGTCTTTGACTCAATCTCAAACTCATTCACCAACTCACTTACCGACTCTCACTCACTCTCCGACTCACTCCCCTACTAAATCACTGGCTTACTCACCGACTCTCACATACTCTCACTACCCTCTCACTCACTGACTTACTGTCCGACTCTCACTAACTCTCCCCAACTCACTCACCGACGCTCATGCTCTAACTCACTCACAACTCACAAACTCTACTCTATCACTCACTGGGCATTCCGTTCCAGAGATGGTGGCCAGTGTGAGAACAGAAGCTCTGCAAAAAAAAAATAAAATAAAACAAAAACCTGCCCATGTTATCCCTTCTCTCTGTAATCTACTCAACTCACTTACTGACTCACTCTCTGACTCACTCTTTGATTGACACACTGACTCACTCAACTTCTCATACACTCATCAACTCTCACATACTTTGTAAATCACCCAACGACTCACTCATCGACTCTCATTTACTCCCTCAATCACTCACCGACTCCACTTCCTCTCTCACAGTCTCTCTCTCTCCCCCCATCTCCTCTAGTTTCACTATCCATCTCTCAAAGTCCAAAGTTAGTCTCACAGCAGAAATTGATGTGTCATATTAAGGAGGCACAGAGTCCTGTACATTTTAGTTTTACCTCTATTTTAACTCCTCGTTAGGATGACATGATGGGGGCATTATAGTTTAATTAATACTAATGTGATATGGAATTATGACTGATGTTTCAAATTAACATTTCTACCTGACACTCACCCTCCATCTCTCCCTCTCTCTTTCTGTTCCTCTCCCTCATTCTCCCTCAGGTCTTTTAACTCTCCCCATCCCTCTCCTCTCTCTAATACTCACCCTCTCTCTCGTTCTCTCTCCCTCGCTCCCTGGGTCAGCACTGTCGGTAGTAGTCTTTATGTTTTCGGTGCAAAGTGTTCCGATGATTTGACCTCCCCTCAGAGGCAGCAGTTAAAAACGTCAGTCCAAACCCCTCAGATTCAATCAAGAGCATAAAGAGGATGTGTGTTTGCCAAGCCCAGGTCTGCACAAAGCCTGAACTGTCTGGAAACTGCCTCGGTCCAGCCTCCTCGACGCACCCCGCCAGGTGCCATCGATTCCGTCTGGAACGCCGGCTGATTGCGTCTCTCCCTCTGCAGAACGACCAATCAACCCCAAGAGCAGAACTTTGCCACCTGCTGACCCACTCCACACCTCCACACTCCTGTATGTGCACCATGTCAGCAGGACTTGCTGCATCGCTCTGCAAAGCCCATATTACTGCCCGCTATTTACAGTGATGTCTGACTGAATCTGAACAGTCACACAATCTGTACCCATAAAACCTATGGACTCATATAAGCAGATGCTGTTTTCAAACCTTTTCTGCTGAACTTCAGGCCTATTTTAAATTCTAGTGGAGATCCCAAGGTTTCCAACGATCCCAAATATGTCCTGCTGAATTACAGGGAAATTTGTAGAAATTTATGTACAACTACAAGACCTAGATATTTTCCATTTCATGTATTGCTATGGTCATAAAAACATGGCGTGCTGGGTTTGAATATTTCTCTCAATATAAGTGGGATGTAGCATCAGTAAAGGGCTGCAACCTGCACATACAGAATATGTGTGTGACATTGCCCTACAATATGGGAAAATACTTTTTCAGACTTTACACTTACTAAAAGGAGACCTATTTTGCTATATTTCCAGATTAATATTTTGATCTTGGACTCCCATACAGTACTCCTGATCATTCAAAGTCCAAAACAGGGTTCTTATTTAGCTCATACTGCGATCCTCTAAAAAACCCCATAAGTAGTTTATTGTAGTCTCTTCCTGAAATGCCTCATTGGGGCGGCTCTTCCGCTATGGCCCCCACTCCCCATGTGCCCACTTTCTTCTGACTGGCCAGCTCTGTGGAGGGCGAAGTTGGGCGGGACGAGGCTGCAGAACGCAGTTTTCCGGGTCAGTCTCCCCAGAATGAAACCTGAGACACCTCTGCCATCTGATAAAGAATCAGCGGGTAAATTCCACAATCTAATGCAGAACATGTGTATAGATCTAATGAAATGAACTTGTTCATATAAACGCAGCGGCTAAATTGGAGGACGCAGTGTGAAAGTTTGGCATCTCAAGCTCAAATTTGCGATCGGCAACAGTTTGCTATGGCAACAGTGGTGAGTATGGCGGTTTTTCTACTGTATAGCTAGGATGCAGGGAATGCTAGAATCCACCTCATATCGATACATTTGTAGAACGGGTTGAAGTGTAGATCGGAGACCGTAGAAATCCGGTGGGTCTCAGTTTAGAGGGAAACATGGACAGTGAGGAGCAGCTAAAAGTGGACCAACAGCTTATGGACTGCTTAGGTACGTGTCATAAGGACCTGCTGATTCATGTGCATAGCTGTGGTGTCGTTAGCGTGGAGTAACGAACAGCTTCCGTGCTGGTATATGACGGAGGGGCAAAAGCTCCAGGCTAAACGGTCTTATCAGAAATTGCCTGTGGTAATGGTTTACAAATTGCGTCGGAATGACCAGCTTTTCCTCACGGAAAATGGGCGAGTTATGGATGTTGCGTGAGAGCTAGAAAGAGCTCCGGTTATGAACATAATACAGGTTTTATAGACAGTAAATTCCATCGGCGTGAACGGTTGCTTATGTGGAGCAAGCGAATCAATCACTTTTACAGAAAAGAATTTACTATTCAATCGATGGCGATGCAGAGAAATCGTTTGTTATATCGAACTATAGCCTGTGCGCTTCCCTATTGCTTTCACCGGTAGTATCAGAGAGCTTACCCAGACATTGGAGATGTATCAGGCTGATCCCGGTCATGGATGAGTAAAGCGATCATTTCAAAAGCACCCAAACGCACCCTAAGCTTTGGAAAACCTACGTCTGGTCTAACTGCACGTCTCCAGTTAGCTTCAACCGTAGTGGCTACAATCCGGAAACGTTACAATGAAACTGTCACAATGATGCTTACCGAAGTAACAGAAGCATACCGATCATAATTGCATTGACTTTGAATATAACCTGTCGCGTGAAAAATTTGCTTCACGTCCGGTGTGAAAGCTGCTTAACGCGCCCATAATGCGTGTTTTCGCGTCTTTGCCTTGACTTTGAATGTAGGCTACTCTGTCCCAAGAAAAATTTGTTTTGTGTCCGATGTGAAAGCAGCTTTATGAATAGTACGCGACAGCTAGAGAGAGCTCGGTTATGTTATGAACATAATAATGGTTTTACAGACCGTAAGTTCCGTTAGCGTGGACAAGTTGCTTGTGTGGAGCTAGCGAATCGATCACTTCAACAGGAAAGAATTTCCAAATTAATCTCCACCTTTTTTGGCTTTTTATTAGCCACAACAATTTCTAAAGGGGGATGAAATTATGTCACGGTAGTGCAGAGGAATCATTTGTTATACTTGGTAGAGCTTCTTCATTTCCCATTGCTTTCACAGTAGCACCAGAGAGCTTGCCCAGACATTTGTGAAGTATTCGGCTGATCCCGGTCATTGATAAGTGAAGTGATCACTAACTGTAGTGGCTACAATCGGGCAACGTTATGATGAAACTGCCACATTGATGCTTACTGAAGTAACAGATGCATACCGATCAATATTACTACATATAAGTTAACCAGGAGCATTTTTAATAAGCACGACACGCAAACTAACATGCAGTAGCTGGTAACCGAGTGGTCATAACCACAGAGACAAACCCTTGCAATACAGGTTTTACAGACAGCAAGTTCTGTTTCTGTGAACAGTTGTACCAAGCATCAAAATTACAAACAAGTATTAAAAGTTAGGTTCAAATGAGGTTTATGTTCACACACCTTCTGTAGAATTTCCCCTGATATCACTCTTGCATATTTAGGACACAAACATTAGCAACAGTAACTTAGCTACGTTAGCCGCCGTGCTACAGCCACAATCAACTGGCTATCACGTCAGGTTGGCTTATGCAGTAAAAGCAACTTACAGCTTCTGTATCTGTGAGTCACGGACAGTCGCGACTGATACAGGCTTTATCTTCAGATATTTTACAAGGCCTGCATTTGAGGCCAGTTGTTAGTGTTATGGCCCCAATTTGTTATTACATTAATAACACAACAGCAACAGCAAGGGATGACAGACACAGTTTTAAAAACCTCAACACATTTAATTAACAAACACCATAACAACTAACTAACCTAAAGACCAAGATTGAATTATGTACAAAACATAAATATTTACAATCCCTTTTCGTGGGGGTGGCTTGGTGATGTCCTGGATGATGAAAATGCTCAAACACAGGCAAAGAAATCCACAAAAGAAACGTCACAGGTCTTGAACAGAATGGCAGGTCTGGTCATCTTCTTGCAATTTCTCCTACTACTTTACTGTCTCAATTCTTTTCCTTATATACTCTTCTGCAGACCCCACCCACATTTAGACCTCTTTTTTTAATTTTCTGAGACTTGCCCCAGACATGTCCAGGACATGTCTAAACATGACTCCAGTCTGAGCTTAACAAAAAAAGGTAAATACTGCCATTTAGTGGCCTATATTCACATTACACCTCCATTCCAAAAGGGAAAAATTTTGACTCATACAGGCAAAATTTTTCTTTTCAATACAAAATGGTTAAGTGAACACATGTCTATATATACATATCATACAATATTCAAACACATGATATATATATACACATTCAAACACGGGATAAGCAATCAGCAATTACATTGTCTGTACCCTTCATATGCTTAATTTCCAAGTCAAACTCCTGTAAAATCAAACTCCAATTCAACAATCTCCGATTCTTGTTTTTCATCTTACTCAAAAACATCAACGGATTGTGGTCAGTGTACACAATCATTGGCTTTTGTCCTGTACAAACATAAACCTCAAAGTGTTGTAAAGAAAGGACCAGAGCCAACAGTTCCTTCTCTATTGTGGAATAGTTCCTTTGGTGGCGATTGAACTTCCTGGAGAAGTATGCCACGGGATGCTCAATGTCATCAGAGTCACTTCTCTGTAGGAGCACAGATCCACAACCTTGGTCGCTAGCATCGACCGCGATGGAGAACGGTTTGTTGAAGTCAGGAGATTTGAGCACGGGGAAGTGACACAGCAGAGACTTCAGGCGATCGAAGGCTCTCTGGCATGCATCATCCCAGGTGAACTTTACGCCTTTCTTCAGTTGGTTAGTTAGACTGAGAGCAATCTCAGCAAAGTTCTTGCAGAACTTGCGGTAGTACTTGATCATTCCAAGGAAGCGGCGCAAAGCTTTTTTGTTGTCAGGAACTGGAAAGTCCATGATGGCTTGGACTTTAGCATTTATGGGTGCCACCTTACCCTGGCCTATGACATAGCCAAGATAGGTGACAGTAGCACAACCAAAGTCACTCTTGCTCAGGTTAACAGTCAGGTTAGCCTGGGTCAGGCGCTGGAACAACGTCTCTACATCTTTTAGATGTTCTTCCCAGGAGTCACTCCATGTGATCAGGTCATCGATGTACGCACCCGTGTGTGGCAATCCGGCGATTGTAGACTGTATCATCCTTTGGAACGTGGCTGGGGCATTTTTCATGCCAAAGGGTAGGACTTCATACTGGTACAATCCAGATGGTGTGGCAAAAGCAGAGATGCTCTTGGCCCTCTCAGTTAAAGGCACACACCAATAACCCTTCAATAAATCAATCTTGGTCAGAAACTTTGCTTGCCCTACACTATCAATACAATCATCAATCCTAGGTATTGGTAACACATCAGTCCTAGTTACAGCATTTACTTTGCGATAATCTGTACAGAATCTAGTACTTCCATCAGGTTTTGGAACTAGCACACAGGGTGAACTCCAATCGGAGTTGGAGGGTCTGATAATATCATGTTTTAACATGTACTCAACCTCTTTCTCAGCAATCTTTCTCTTTTCAGGATTCATCCGGTACGGATGTTGTTTTATTGGTTTGGCATCACCAACATCTACATCATGAGAGGCTATAGAAACTCTTTTTGGAACATCAGGAAAAAGATCCTCATATTTCTTGATCAACCTCTCAAACTGATCTTTCTGTGAGGGTTCTAAGTGCTGGAGTTTTACATCAAGATCTGCCATGTCAATACTGCTATCAATATTACCAATACTGCCATCTAGTGGCCTATATTCACATTACATTAGTGCTAACTATCGCTAGCGGTCCTGCTAGCCACCCGTAACACGTTAGCTTCACTTACATTATTTGCAGTTATATGGTAACTTACAGCTTGTGGCTCCTAGCGCTTGATCGATGCAACTGCTTCAGGATTGAGAAGCAGTTAGGACGTTCATCCTGTGTCAAATTATCCTTTATTGACAAAGCTGTCTTTGGTGAAATGCTGAGCACAAACAGCTATCGTTCCCTTTGGCCGTGGCTGTTTAGTGCCAGCAAACAAAAAAGCTACCCACTGATTTCTGCCGGCATCCTCTTTAGGAAGAGAAATTGTTTTTTTTCTTTGCCTCCAAAAGTAAACGGACAAGCAGCTTTGGGAGAGATACTGACAAAACTGCACCTCAAATGATCTGTGGTTCTTCTTTTGTATTTTCAAAAGTGTCAACGCTACGAAGGCATAGTATGATCTGCTGCTGTTAGTGCTAGCTAGAGTAGTTTCCGGTGTGGGCAGGTCCAGCGCCGTGATTGCCTCTGGCTTAGTCTGTACTAATTGGACGGCACAACCTGACGTCAGGAGCTGTTCAGAGAGGAAATCACATTCAAAAAATCATGTTCTTGGATCAAAACCCCTGTTTCTTACGTTTAGAAACTCTTCAGAGGTTGAGTATGGACAACTAACATCATAAAATTACTAATATGTATTGAAAGAAGGATCAGCATAATAGGTCCCCTTTAAGAGAAAGGTTCAGTAAATAATTTTAGAGTTTAAGAGGTTAAAGGGCTCCACAATTCAGTCAATGTTAATGTCAACACCCATAAATTTAAGCCCAAGTCATTCATTTTAATTCTAATCATATTTTCATTGCATATGGAGTTATACCAGAGCCTTTAAACAAAATACATCATTGTCCATATACAGAACTTTCAGCCCCCATTGTGTACAGCACATTCATCTGACGCCCAGAATATGTATCACAGCAGGGAGAGCGACTCAGCTCAGTCACCAGTAACGTGATGCTTCGGCGTGGGAGACACGAAGCAGCCATTTTAGACCAGAACCCTACCCTCACACTTCAGATAAAACAATACAGGAAGCATGGATGTGTCACAGTAACATGTGCTTCAGAGATTATCGTTTCCCCAGCCTAAATCCCCGCAGATAAAACTCACAAAGGACCAGCAGGCAAAAGCCTCAAGGGGGACAAGATTCAGGAGAGGGTAGCGCGGCAAATACTCTGCGGGGCACTGCAGGATTAGGGCTCATGAACGCAGTAATCAGTCAAAAGAAAAAACAGTGCAATACCATTAAAAAGTAACAATTCACAAGACGAGCCAACTTTCACCCCTGCGACAGATCTTGTGTCCTGCATATCACAAATTAATCACTTCCCCCTGTCGGTTCAGGTTTCAAACATTTGTTTATCAGATTGGGCGTCGGGCTTGTCAGCGCCAAAGTGAGATATCCCTACCGCGATTAAAAAGAAAACGGCTCCAGATTCTACCGGTTTGTGTCAGAATACTCTCGACCGAGACTAATTTCAAGCTGCATTCCCGCCAACAGCCTCCCTCACCCCCATCTCCTTTCAGGTTTTCAGTTCGAGTGCGGAGACCCCCCGCCTGTCAGGCAAACGGTGCACCCCGGGAGGGAGATAAATCATCGAGCTTCAGTAATAAAATAATAAAAACTCACACTGAGCTGCTATGACAAACCACAGCCTCCTGCAACACTGTGAAGGAGGAAGGGGGGGTAAGAAGGCCTATTTGTGAATATTATTTTCACATTTCAGTGCTCAGTTTTCCTTGTGAAAAGCGCAAGACTGTTACTGCAGCCGAATGAGTCTCCACTAATTACTGCTAAGCAACAGTAATGGAGGTACCTCTGAGTGACTGAGTCAGGATGTTGCTGTTAATTAGCTCAACAATTTAATCAAAAACCTTCCCTCTTCCTTAGTTGAAGGAAAACCTCTTTAATGCAGTAACAGGTAAATAGCAGTTAACTCCACATTAACTGTTCAAAAGTGCAGTGGGAAGTACAATGTAAGTAAACCAAGCAGGGACATAGAGCCATACAGGTAAATTGTTCCGGTAAACTGTAATATAAATGAATATCATTCAGTTAAACAGGTAACCTGTGCAGGTAGGCAAAACAATACAGATAAATTGGGCGGGAAAAGGGTGCAATGCAGGCAAACTGGCCAGGTAAAGGATGCTGACCAGGAAGACCTGTGCAGGTAAACAGAGGAATGCCACTAAACTGTAATACAGTGACCCCAGCCCGATAAACTGCGCAAGAGAAATAACTTGCACTGGTAAAAACCGCAAGACAGATAAACCTTGCAAGGACACGGTGCAGAACAGGTAACTCTTGGAGGTTAACACTACAATATAGGAAAAACCATGCAAGTAAACAGAGCAATACAGTTGAAAATTGCTGGTAAAAAGGCATTTTAGCTAATATGTTCCAGTGCCAGCGACTGAAACACCATGCTGTCATACCATGTGATATCATTTGACTGTACAGCGCATGCCTCAGATTGCAATCATACACTGGAATTCATACTCACTTAACAGAGGTGGATGCTACCATACATCATGTCTAAATTGCTCTATTAACACATACCGCTCATTAGCACTGCTACCCATTTAATGAGTGCTTCTGAACTAACCTTTGACCTCACTTGCCCAAGGGGGAATTTTTCCCTCACCTGTACGAGTACAAGTAAATTGTACTCTCTCATATCACAATAATTCTGACATTGTATAATTTCTCATTCCTTCTCCGTAATTCTTATTTTATCCAGAGAAATTGCGTTCCAAATACTGCTTCACGAAAATGATGTGAATGACCTTTGACCTACCTGTGTGGCTCCTGTGTGATGCGGCCAGGGTCAGCCGTCCCCATAGAGATGCCAGGCAGAGAGTGATCAGGAGACCCCATTTACACACGTTCTGCAGCTCTCTGTCCCGCATCCTACAAGAGAACAAACCCCACAACAGGAACGTGAGCAAACCCCACAGTCAAAGGATCAGAACCCAACAGGTATGTGAACAAACCACACAGTCAGAGGACCAGAACCCAACAGAGAACTGGAAATTTGCTAGTCCAAGCCCTAATGTAGCCACAATAAGGTCAGAGTAGCTGTTGGGCCCTTAAAAATGACCCTTAAACCCACACAAGGTTCCAGGAGGGATTGCTCAGTGTGATCACAAGTCCCTCTAGATGAATCCATCAGCAAAAAAAGAAAGCCAAAAAACAATGCCCCTGCAGATTTCCCAGCATTCACCAGACATCATGTCCAATGTCACAACAGTCCGACACTGATCATGAGGATCCAGAGTCCGATAGGAATTCACCAATCCATCAGTTGATCGACCCTTCTATACCACCTCTTATACCTTTAAACCCTACACACCGGTTAAGCGGCCACCTACAGAACGTGCAATAACCCAAAATGCCGGAAAACTGGCCTCTTATCATGACTTTGATCACACGACTTTTGGTTGTCATGTGACTTTGTATACTACCTCAGTGAAAGGACTGAGTACATCTCCCTGGGAGGTTCTAAATCTCATACCCAGCCCATCACCTGTGGTATTTCCCAGGGATCTGTACTCGGTCCTACTCTGTTCATTCTTGACATCCTTCTCCTTGGCCGTCTCATCTGCAGGCATGGAATATCTTTCCATTGCTATGCTGATGACACACAACTGTACCAAAAGACTGACCCAATCCCCTCTGCCAGCCTGTCCTCATCTTCATCATCACCACTGTCATCCACTCTCACCACCTGTCTGGAGGAGATAAAGCGTGGACGAAAAACAACTTTCTACAGTTTAAGAGTTCCAAAACTGAGGTGATTCTAGCGGGCTCCCCACACCATATTCAATCATCCCTCATCACCAGCATCACCTTCTCTGGACAATACCTTCTCCTCTCCTCAGTTGTCACCAAGCTGGGGGTAAGGATAGACCCTCAGTTCAACTTTGAGGCCCACATCAAACATCTGTCCAAAACCTCCTTCTTCCACCTCAGAAATATCACCAAACTCTGTCCCACACTCACTTTGTCAGATTCCGAAAAACTTGTCCACGCCTTTATCTCTTCCAGGTTGGACTGCAGCAATGCACTTCTCATCGGGATCCCTAGCAAGAGCCTTCAAAAGCTCCAGTATATCGAGAACACCGCTGCTAGGATTCTGATGAGAGCGCGTAAACAAGAACACATCACATCCATCCTCCATTCACCTCGCTGGCTTCCCGTCCCTTTCCGGCCCGAATACAAGATAACCCTGTTAACTCATCAGTGTATCCACGGCAACGCTCTCTCCTAACTCAAACAAGTCGACATGGTCTACAACATCCCCCGCCAATCGGGCGCTTCTCATTTTCGAACTCGATCAAGGCCTTTATGGTCTGAAGCTACACACCAAATTTGGTTACTGTATCTGTAGTAGTTTCTGAGTAAAGCTGTCCCCTTTATCTCGGACGGACGGACGCACGGACGGACGCACGGACGGAGGTCAAACCTATATCCCCCTCCCACTCCGTGTTGGCGGGGGATAATAACTACTCCCCCCACAAACCTCGACTCGCAACCTCTGCTCTATAAACAATAGCCTCCTCCAGCCCCCACAAGACCGAGCTCAGCAGCATGGGAGACTGGGCCTTCTGCCCGGCCGATCCCCGAACTGTGGAGCGCCCTCTCTGATCACCTGAGAGCACGGCAGTCTGTTGATGCTTTTACGAGAGGGTACAACGATAAAGACCTACCTTCTTAACAAGCATTTATTAAGCTACTTTGGTTTTACCTCTAGGCTCCATGCCCTCGTGTGTTTGTAATGTTTTGTTTTTTATATCTTTTCAAAGTGCTGTGATGTTTTTATGAAAATTTCTATGTAGCACTTTGAGATTTGTTCAAATGTAAAGTGCATTTTACATAAAATTCATTAATATTATCATTATACAATCTGGTGATTTCCCCATCACAGTAAGCTGTGTTCTGGGACAAGTAGGGGTCACCACCCCTTTATATAATACAGGGTTCAAATGAACACCGGAGTGCCACAGGGGGCCACTGAGAATAAGCCAGACGGACCTCAGACCACCCAACCAGCCTCAGTCCATGTTTGTTTTACTCATTATTATTTTTTACATGTTCTCACCATAATTAGTTTTCACTGTTGTGCAAAATTCGGTTTGCCTGTTCTATGGTTGCTGCATTCTTCATGTTTAGGAAAGTCATTCGGTTAAGTTTTACTGGCATGCATCATTGTGTCATTTGAATTTGCTTGATAATTAAAGGAAGGGAGTACCAGGGGTTTAACAGGTTAAGGGCATGGTGATAGGAGTAGAGCAGTAAGGGGGTGGGGTTAAATGAGATAGCAGAGTGATGATTGGATGAGGGGCAGATGAGAGGGAGGACAGGGACTCTGATACAGTGGATTTTTAGGAGGTATATGGGGAACCAATGAGGGATCTATTAAGTGTAGAAAGCAGCAGATTCCTCCAGAGCAGAACCTATCAGAGAGCAGAACAATGGACCTTCCAAAACAGAGTCAGCTGACCCAAGGCCTCACCGCCGATCAAATGAGAATCGCAGAACAAGTCTCCACCGAGCCGAGAGAGAGTAGAGAGAGAAGGCAGGAGGGAGAGAGAGGAGGAAGGGATAGAGACAGAGGGAGAGCGGTGGAGAGAGGAGGAGATGAAAGACAGAGTATGTGGGAAAGAGACGGCACCCCTCACACTTAACCCTTTATGTGTCAGGTCACCCCTCACACTTAACCCTTAATGCGTCAGATCACCCCTCAAACACAAACACTTAACCCTTTATGCGTCAGATCACCCCTCAAACACAAACACTTAACCCTTAATGCGTCAGATCACCCCTCAAACACAAACACTTAACCCTTAATGCGTCAGATCACCCCTCAAACACAAACACTTAACCCTTTATGCGTCAGATCACCCCTCAAACACAAACACTTAACCCTTTATGCGTCAGATCACCCCTAAACACACTTAACCCTTTATGCGTCAGATCACCCCTAAACACACTTAACCCTTTATGTCAGATCACCCCTCAACACACTGAACCCTTTATGTCAGATCACCCCTCAACACACTGAACCCTTTATGTGTCAGATCACCCCTTAACACACTTAACCCTTTATGTGTCAGATCACCCCTCAACACAAACACTTAACCCTATATGTGTCAGGTCACCCCTCAACACACTTAACCCTTTATGCGTCAGATCACCCCTAAACACAAACACTTAACCCTTTATGCGTCAGATCACCCCTAAACACACTTAACCCTTTATGCGTCAGATCACCCCTAAACACACTTAACCCTTTATGCGTCAGATCATCACTCAACACAAACACTTAACCCTTTATGCGTCAGATCACCCCTCAAACACAAACACTTAACCCTTAATGCGTCAGATCACCCCTAAACACAAACACTTAACCCTTTATGCGTCAGATCACCCCACAACACAAACACTTAACCCTTTATGCGTCAGATCAACCCTCAACAAACTTAACCCTTTTTGCGTCAGATCACCCCTAAACACACTTAACCCTTTATGTCAGATCACCCCTCAACACACTTAACCCTTTATGTGTCAGATCACCCCTTAACACACTTAACCCTTTATGTGTCAGATCACCCCTCAACACACTTAACCCTTTATGTGTCAGATCACCCCTTAACACACTTAACCCTTTATGTGTCAGGTCACCCCTCAACACACTTAACCCTTTATGTGTCAGATCACCCCTCAACACAAACACTTAACCCATTATGTGTCAGATCACCCCTTAACACACTTCACCCTTTATGCGTCAGATCACCCTTCAACACAAACACTTAACCCTCCATGCGTCAGATCACCCCACAACACAAACACTTAACCCTTCATGTGTCATATAACCCCTCAACACAAACCCCTAACAATCTACCTGGCCCATGATAATCTACCTGCTAATGATAATTGTACAGACAGTATGGACTATGATTGTTGAGACCGACCGGACTAAAACTGAACAAACCTTCAGGACTATGACTGAACTGATGAGCAGTACTGTGATAGTACATACAGACAAGACGATGACTGAAGAGACTGTCAGGACTATTCCTGTACAGTCCTGCAGTAGTATGACTGTACAGACTGTCAGGACAATCATTGTACAGACCTTCAGTACTACGATTGTACAGACTGACAGGAAGTACAAACGAAGAGGACTATGATTCTACAAACTGTCATAACTATGACAGCACAAAGACTGACAGGACCGAGACTGTACAAACCGATGGGACTTCGATTCTTCAAACTGCCTGGACAAAACCTGCAGAGAATCACAGGACTAAGACTGTACAGACCAATGGGACTATTGCACAGACAGATTCACTCTGATTCAATTCCTGTGTGAAACATGGATCTTTAATTGTATCATTGCACAATTTACATTTTCTGTAAAAACTGTACAAAAGATTTCAGTTCACAGCTTCCCATTAATCACGCACATTAAAACAACTCACAAGTCATTTCAAATTGAGCATTAACTATTGCTCTTCGGGGCCACGTCAATGTAGCAGCACGTAAATGTATTCGAACTTTCAGAACATAACCCATTTTCATCAAACATTTAAGTTAAATAGAAAGTAGCATGTAAGAGCTGATTCTGTCTGAGGAGGAGACACAGATCGTACCCAGCTGAACTCCAGACGGCCGGCAGCATCACAGACTTTCTACCGACAAAGTGAGGTTACAGACAAGCAGCCAAGCCCAACACACTCGTCTAATTAGTCCCCCTGGAAACGATGTTCTTACCGATAGTGAAAAGATAAAACAGATCAGCCCACATCTGCTCCACACTTCAAACTTTAAAGTTTAAATTGGGAGGTCAGCAGAGGTGGAAGTGTCACAGTGGCCGCCGGGTTAGAGGGGGAGCCCTGAGAGCTCTGGGAAATGGAGTCCATCTGGTGTCTGTGCCTTGACAGGGAAAGTCATTGCAGTTCACAGCCACAGAGAAACTCTATCTGACACATCCTGCCCATCAACCAGGTGTGTGCCTGTGATCTCACTCATCTTTTACATCACAAGGGGGGGAGGGGGCAGGACGGGCAGGTAAAGTGAGGATCGGGGAGTGCGCGTGCGTGTGCGTGGCTGTATTGGTGTGTGTGTGCACGCATATGGTTTTTTTGTGTGGTTTTTTATCGGCGAGTGTGGGTGTCCGTGTGTGTGAGAATATAACAGTGGTTCCCAAAGTGGGGGGCGCGCCCCCTAGGTGGGGCGCAGAGCAATTGCAGGGGGGGCGCGGGGTGCGGGAGTTCCGGACACCAACAGAAAATCATTTGCATACAGTCCATTCGCTGCCCAGAATTCTGCGATTACATCATAAATGCCTGCCTTACTCTCAACATAACTGTTCGCCAAATCATTCATCTAGCCTGCCATTTTCATAAATAATTTATGAATGTAGTTGTTCAAATATTTGAAGGCGGTAATGTAGTCTCGCGATACCCAACTCGCCGCTTTTTATCCTGCACTGATCTGGCATATTGATAATAAAATGGTAAGTGACACCGAACAAAATCCGATGAATACAAAGCAGAAATAACCGAGATTGCGTCATCGTATTCTCGATAATATGAATGCTCTGTATGCCGACAGATTATTTTTATCTAGCCCACCAACTGAACGTTACAAACATATCGGCAGGTTCGGCAAGTGGTGTTCATGAATTTTTTTTCGTACTTCGCTGTCTTTCTGCATCATAGAAACATAATTTTAAGTAGACGGCTATACTCAGGCAGAGGAGTGTGATACAGTCTAATGATTTTATACTTTAAAAGAGATTTTGCATTATTAAATTTTCGTGTCCTTAATTGGAAAATAACTGTGGCCGTTTCCAAACGTGCCAATCATTTTTAATGTTCCCAGCTAGGCTGGACAAAAATCATCTGTGCAGAGCATTCATATTTTCTAGAATAAGCTGACGCGATCTCGGTTAACGTATTTTAACTTAAAAGTGCGAGGCCAGTGAAGAGAGGAAAATGTAACTGTCTCGAGACACTCCTTCAGCGGTCCGGCACAAGGTTGCTGATTGGCTGTATGCAAGTAAGTTTCTGTTGGTGTCCGGAAAATGCATAAATAGCAATGTTGTTGTATATTAAAAAAAAATAAACCTGTTACACTGAACATAATTACACAGTTAAGGTGCTTGAAAACAGTTACACTTAAAATAATTACACCGTGGTTGTTTGTTATTTTGCTATTTCCAATTTTAAAAGTAGCCTAGTTTTAGTTTATGACAATCTACAGTTTATGACCGTTTACTTACATTTTTTTCCAAAAAGGTTGAGGTTTATATAAATTACAATGAGTGAAATAAACTGCAATGGTCTCTGAAAACAAAATGTGCGTATGTATTACCTATTTTTTTGGGGGGGGGGCGCAAAAATTTTTTTATGTACCAAAGGGGGGCCCAGCAGAAAAAGTTTGGGAACCACTGGAATATAAAGTGTTTACAATACAATATTGACACAAAAACGAAGATGAAGTCGGTTTCCACCAGTGGCAGCTGGTGAACTGGTAATAGGGGAAGCTCAAACAATCCCTTAAAATTAGTGATTGGTCACAACCTGTTTTCAATCATTCATTTAAATAACCATTACAGAAACTCTGAAAACTTTCAACATTATCAGATGTAGCCAGTTTTCATTTATAACGCATACCGATGACGACTCCAGACTTCTCACGCTTTTCTTTACTCAGGGGTTGGAAGCAGTGCATGGGTTTCATGATAGTTAAAATGAAATCAGGTCATTTGAAACATCTTCATGCAATTCCATTTCTTGCAACTGTTCCATGCACAAGGACTTCAATTCTGTGTGTGAATCTCTTATATAGGCGTTGATTGAATAACTGCTGACTACAGCCGAGGAACGTAGCCTAAATATGCCACTTAAACTCACACCAAATGCGAGAGATTAGGTAGGTATGCGCTAGTAATGAAAACTGGCCACAGATGATAATGTTGAGAGTTTTTGGAGTTTCTGAAATGGTAATTTAAATGAATGATCGAAAACAGCTCATGACCAATCGTTAATTTTAAGGGATTGTTTGAGCTTACCCTGTTGCCAGTTCACGAGCCGCAACTGGTTTCCACCCGGCTCTGCTAACTTTGATTGCCAAAATCTTTCGTCTTTTCGGATCTGAAGAAAATCTAAAGCCCATCTTAAAGCCCTTCTCTGATCTGTAGGTGAACCCGAAGGCACAACAACCAGTTATTCTGTCAGTTTTCAAAACTCAAAATGCCATGAAGTAATAGAATCCCTTAGGAGTAGTACACACCGATCAACCTGAAGGATACAAATTGGATTTTAGCATCACATGACCAACTTTTTTTGGAACCCCTATGTCGATACTCTCTGAATAAAGGGACCCTAGTTCTGACTAGCTAGCTACCTAACAATAGATTACCCTACTAGATCTCAATTTACAAACATTTGGTAGCGAGCTTTCTGCATTTGGATAACTTTTCCCCACCATCATGTGTTTTAATGTTAGTTCTAACTACTGAGTACAAATGAAAACGCACCACTTGAAAAAAGTCAATATTTAAGTTCAAATGAACTTCAATATAATTTTTATACAACAACAACACTACAGTGACGTCACCCGACATGCCAGGTGCAAGAAATGCGAGAATTTCAAGTTAACTGTAACGCTAGGCAGCAACGTCTTGCACGCACACCACGAGAAAAATGAATTTCACTCTGAATTTGTGCACACATTGCCTTTAAAAGTTGTGAATCCGAATAAAATTTCACTTCTTCACTGACACTTGTGAAACGTCGACACTATGCCGCGACTTACAGCCCCTGAACGGGAACGTGCCATAGGCATGCTTCAATTTGGCGCCAGCACCAGGGAAATTGCCAGACGACTACACTGCGCACACACAACGATCGCAAGACTCCATCAAAGGTTTCTGCAAACGGGGAGCACTCGGGACAGTCCTCGACCGGGTCAACAACGCGTGACAACGGCACGTCAGGACCGTCAGATCGTACGGGATCATGTCCGAGACCGAGCACTACCAGCGACAAGAACGGCTGCTCAAGTCCAAGGACGACGTGGATTCATTCACCCCAACACCGCACGGAACTGTCTGCGAGCTGCAGGCCTGCGTGCACGACGTCCTTATTTCGGTCCCATATTTACGGATCGTCACCGAAACCAGCGTCTACAGTGGGCAAACAGGCACCAGAATTGGCGACTATGACAATGGCACGATGTCATCTTTTCTGACGAGTCACGATTTCACTTAAGGAACGCAGATGGCCATATACGTGTTTGGCGGAGACGTGGTGAACGTTATAACGCCGATTGTGTCGTTCAAACGGACCGTTGGGGTGGTGGCAGCGTTATGGTGTGGGGTGGAATAAGCTACCGTCGCAGAACCCCTCTCCATATCTGCAGAGGAAGGGTGAACGGCGTCTACAACCGGGACCAGGTGCTGCAGAACCATGTTGTGCCGTTCTTCAACCAACACCACGATATCCACACTTTCCAACAGGACAACGCTAGGGCACACACTGCAAGGGTGTCCATGCAGTACCTTGCACAGCAGAACATCCCCGTGCTTCAGTGGCCAGCTCTGTCACCCGACCTCTCCCCTATCGAGCACTTATGGGATGAAATTGGACGACGTCTTTCACGTCCACGCCAGATGGACAACATCCGAGAACTTGAGGTTGCCCTTGTTCAGGAGTGGAATGCTATCCCTCAGAATACTATCCAGAGACTGATCAACTCCACGCGACGACGATGCACCGCATGTGTCAATGCAAATGGCGGTCACACCCGTTATTGACTTTCCTGTTTGACCCCTACACCAGTTAAACCTCTATCGCGCATTAACATTATCGTGAATGAAATCGAATGATGTTTTCATGTCTTCTTAAATCATTCATTATCTCAAATGCATCATACGTATATACTTCAAATATCAATCCGTGGAGCTATTCCAGATTTTGTGAGTGGTGCGTTTTCATATGGACTGAGTATAGCTAGCTACCTACCTAAGGGTTACCCTACTAGATCTCGATTTACGAACATTACAGTGACCCTTAGGTAGGTAGTTAGCTAGTTAGAATTTGGGTCGCTTAAATTAGCAATGAAAACTGATTGTAGAAAGCCTTTTGCTCTGAACACAGTACTGCAGCGAACAGTAGCGACATGAGCTACATGATGCTATGTTCAAAGTAAAGAGCTTTTTATCACCGATTTCCGTTGCTGTCTACAGTGACCCATTATATGGGACCTGGCAACTTATGCACTAGTAATGTTAACATTATATCTCTTTATCTGTTCTTTATGGTCGCACTCGAGCTCCCAACAATTTCCGGATGTAAATCAACAGGCGACAACGTCTATACGAGAAGCTGCCAATCAAAGTTGTAAATCATTACTTTACATCCCCTTTTTATTGTACCATATAACAAAATAAAATAAAACTTATCAGAAAAAAGAACAATTGAACATATTAGCATGGCAAGCACTTATTAAAAGGACAAAGAACATCTATGTGAAATAACTTATTTGACACATACTTCAATATTTCAGTGATGCCGATGTCCCATCCACTAACATAGAGGGGGCGGGTTTATAACTTGTACTGCAGCCAGCCACTAGATGGCGATCAAAATGTTTCGGCCTCACGTTTGGGAGCTGTTAGGTTGTCCATCATTATATACATTCAATGGTCAAAATCAACAGCAGCTAATGCCTGAACTACAGGATAATGCATATACTACAGAATAATGTATGCGCAAGAGGATCATACAAGTGCAACAGGATAATGCATGCACTACAGGATAATGTATGAACCACAGGATAATGCATCTACAAGAAAACACATGACACCAGGGTAATGCAGGAAAAAGGATGAAAAAGCTGATGCATTTTTAAAAAACAGCTGACATCCAGAATTGTCTCACCAGAGAGTAAGTCTTCTATTATTTATACAAGCTTCAAAACATAACCCTCAAATTTTCTTTCCGTTTCCTGAAGTAGATCCCCATAATACTTAAATAATGCTGTATTTGTCAACAAGCAATCCCAAAACAAGGATGCTGAATCAGAAAATGTCCTGAGAAATGTATGGTCAACTCAACATTTAAGTACACCAAGAAAAACAGGTTTACTCTTATTGTTAGAGTTCCTGGGATAAGTGGTGACTGCTGAAAGGCGAGTATGCTTTATTAACCCAGGTGCTGTTCCTCTATAGTCAGATATAGATCTCACACGTGAGAGAGATGCAGAAATATCTCTGAGAGGCAGGACAGCTCCGTTCTGATTAACACCTCTCTGCATCACCAGCCACAGCCTCAAACTGCCATCTCTGTGCGTTCCCGCGCGCACACTGTACGTGTAAATTCTGTAATGAACCGCGTGATTGCCAAACCTGAGAATACAGTATGGTGTCAGTAATTCCCATAGTCACTCATGCATCCTATCAGGAGACGGGCGATAAAGAGCAACAGTGTGCAGCAGATACTGTTAACACACCTGTCTAAGCTTCATGTCATATGCTGAAAGACCACATTTCAATCCATCTGCCCTTCATGGGACTTTCATCCAGGCAGGGTGGCCATATTTGTTCTAGATGAGACATCTTGCAGACAAAAAAAAAAAAAAAACAGATGATGCGTCTGAATACCCATACATGTTTACCATACAGTAGGTATAAATAAGTTTGCGTATGCTGTAATATGCCCAAAACCACTGCATGGAACAGCAAACAATACCCGGATGTTCTTGTACATTTGCCTAAATTCTGCTGTAAGCGACCCCTGGAAACGATGCAATCCCAGAGGGCCACTGGCACTGAGATGACAGAGGAAGTGATAGGTCTTTGTAGAAAACAATGGAACATGAAATAGACAACATTAACAAAATGAGCAAAAGTGTTGTATTAGTCTGCATTATTAACAAATAAAAATAAATTCTGTGATAGAGTTGCATCTTTAAGTTTTCGCGGGCAGAGGATCGTGGGCAATCCTGGTCAGGAGAAGGATGAGTCGACAGCCGTATAGCATGTCCAATATTGTACAAGCGTTGCACCTCATACACATCATACTGACTACATCAGCAGTTGAGTAGCAGGTATCAAATCAAATTCTGCACAAACATATGAAGTATAAATACTCAAACAGACTCAAAGAGTGGGAAGTAGAATCACAGAAGAAAGTATCTGGTTGTATTTTAGAGTCCGGTGATCGTCTGAGAAAGCCCACCATAGACAGTTCCTCAAATCATGGGCCTTTCAGCACACAGAATACTAATAACATGACCACAGTCTGGTCAAGGTGTCACACAGCACAAATCAGCACTTATCACTTGCTGAAAAGACTTTGATAATCACACCCAGAGTGTGTTAAGTAATCCGACACACGCGGGAAATCACACAGCGGGCAGGTCTGAATTAATGTGCCTTAAACATGGGGCTCAGCCCAGTTGCCTCTCTTAACCATATCTTTCTTTCAGTCACAGACTTCAGAGAAGGAACCACAGAAAAGGCCTCAGGCTTAATTTTATTAATGTATTCACAAGCTGCAGAGGTATGATCAGAAACAGAGGGAATTAAAACCAGAACTAGCCAGGAGAGAGGATAGAGTGGTCTGGGTCCGGCAAGGGGCAAACAGGATTACGGCGGTTAGGCAAGCCTTGGTCAGAGGTCAATCTGAGGTCAAATCCGGGAGGACAATTCAAGGTAAAAGTGCAAGCTGAACAGTGTACACTAATAAAAACAGTGGACTGAATGACCTGGGGCCTCATGTATGAAGAGAGCGTACAAACAGAAAAGATGCGTACGCTACTTTTTTTTGCGGATGTCAGATGTATGAAAACAAACGTGACTTCAGAAAAAATGCAAAAAAGTAATATAATTTAGCATTTTTGCAAAATTAAAGTTGATTCAGATTTTTCATTCAAATTTGCAAGCTGAATTGGTAGCCCGCTATATTATAAATTTTATACTTTTTACAAAATGCTACTTTTCTTTTTATGAACGTACGCAATATTTTAGTATAAAATCCACGCAATTGTTAGTACATGAGGCCCCTGGAGAATTTGCTACTGTGTGAGACACTAAAACACAGGGAGAGACTGTTAATAATAAATAGTCACTGGTTTCTTAGTTTCACCCTGAACCCTTTCATGCATAGAGGTCACTACAGTGTACAGCTGTTTAAAAGTGTTTTTTTTCTTTGTATATGCCTGCAATTTTGGCCACTGCTGCAAATTAGTAAAAAAAAAAATCCTGACTGAGTTTATCACAATTCATGCATGAGAGGGTTAACACCAAACCATGAGAGAGCGCAGGAGCTCCCTAAACTAGAACTGACTAGAAGCAAATGAGGAGAGCGAGTGTAAGGAAAGGCAATGCCGTTGCTTCCAATTTCGCCACGAACAGGATCACGGACAAAGAAACGCATTTCATAAATGCAGCAGCTTCGGTGAATAAACGCAACCTTGTTTGAAAGGCAAGGTAACACACAGTATATTTATCAAGCTGCCTAAAACAATGCACGTTTCAAAACCACAACCTGAAGACCTGTTTCAGTGATGGAAAGTGAAGCCTGTTTCCTATCGATTATGCGGAAGCGAGTGGTCTTTCGCCGCCGATTCCCGCCGATTCTCTCTGACCAATCAGTGGGCTGCTGTTGTCGTCACGTAACATATTTTACAATTTTTCAGCAGCCAGTAACAGACCAGCCAGTTACAGGCCTGTAGGTTATTCATGAGTGGGGCCAAGTTAAACATTTTATTAATAATTTTATTTTATTTTATATTGTGCTTTGTTGGAATGTCAGTGCTAATTAAATATTTTCAGAATTTTGTAATTGATTTATTCTTTGAAGCGTGAATATTAATTTATGCCATTGCAATAAATGACTTTAGTTAGGTAAGTACAGTCATAGCCATAAATGCAATGGTACTAAAAATTGGCATAATTTCTCTAGGCATTTCGGTGTTTTGGCCAAGCGTTTCTCATTTTCGGTTTCAGCCAAAAATTTTCATTTCGGTGCATCCCTAATTTATAGTCCGGCCCTCACCAATGAGGCAAGGAACCTAAAACAGAAAACAGAGTGAAGACAAGATTCAAAGAGATGTGAATTAATGAAAGCAAAAATCCAAACCAATGCCAAAATATAAACCAATGTATTTCTCCTTCAGTCGATAAGACTGACCAAGGTATCGCTGATCCAAAAATGATGCCTTTTCATGCCCTGATCCTCCTCCGAACGTCAGCTGAGAGTCAGACACAGGTATGACAGACAGGGCTATGACAAGCCTTTACTGCTCAACTTCCATCTCACTTTTTATTGTTTTCAAATCCAGTGAAAAGACGTTAAGAGCCAAGAAGCATGAATTCCATGACTTATGAAGTAAATATCGATGTCTCTGTATTTGCACAGGTTAATGTGGCACTAATTCAGCAGAGCTGTGCAGCAGTCAACACCATCACTTCTCAGGGGAAAAGGTAAGGAAGCCGCTAAGCTGATGCGAAGCTAAAATAATAAAGGGCTGCGCTGCAGCTTCCTGTTTCAGGCAGCCAGCTTGTATGCGTGAACCTTCCCCACCAAAATAAAAGTCAGCTCCTGATGCACGGTTTAACACATCAGAATTCTGCCCACAGCAAGCAGCTCGCGTCTTGTTTACGGAATTTTGGATTCTGAGCATATCCACCGGAAGCCTGATGCAAGTCTCAAGCGCAGTTTGTAAATCTGCAGATTATTGCTTGTTAAAATAAACAACTTATTATCACTAGAACCAGTGAAAATGCAGAGACATCAGCACTATTTTGGGGTTTGAGAGGAAAGCAGTGAAGTGCGTCCTTATCATGACATCGAGGTCTATTTACATTCATTTATAATGACCTATTAAAAATGTAAGTATTTTGAATTCTTTATGAATTGTTTCAAGGGCAGAAGTAAGCCAGCACAACTGGTGCTCATTTTTCCTGCATAAGCCTACATGAATATTTTTGAGGCAAGAAGACCGTATGAAGACAGTATAAAAGAGTATAATCAGAGAAAATATATACGGTATGTGTAGTTAAACTGGGTGGAAATCAAATATTATGACCAAAACCACAAACAGTCAGTAAAAAGAGCAGAGTTATATTTCTAAATTAGGTTTTTGTGGTTTCATGTTGTCTTATGATGATTAATATGTGGATTAATGGAAAAAATGGTGCTCGTTTGAACAAAAGGCAATATCACAAAAATATGTTGATCTTGCAGAAGAAAAGGATTCAGACTCAAAATGGTGTGACAGAATGGGTTCCTCAGAATGCCTAACATGTAAATCATTTAAGTTCTAGACTTTTCGCCAGTTTTAGTCGAGATCTCACCACTGTTGAATGTGTATGATGGCTGTTGATGTGAAAGAATACATCCCATTTTGGGCGATACCATGCCTGTCGTACGGGACATTCAGACATTATTTTACATCCAGAAAATGAAATGATGACTGACTTAAAAGTGAGCTGTGACCTTTACATTGTGTTCCCATACCTCAGTATCATTCGATGATCAAATTGATTCATTTCCATTTTGGGGGGTGAAATAATAAAAAATGTGATCTGTCCTGTGGGCCGCAGACAATTGACTATTTTTTTTTTTCTAACAAAGTCTTTTCAAGAACTCTGTGAATTGGCTATTGAGAACTTCTGAAAAATGGTCAAGAAATATTGAAGAGGGTCTGCTGTATTGTGTTAAAGCAATTTTATTTAAAAAAAAATTAATAATTAATAATTACGGGACGCTCTGAATTGAGCTCAGGCTTTTACTGAGCACTGCCTCCACCTGTTATTGCACTTGAAACTTGAACAGCTAAAGCTAAATAAATAATAACGGATTACTTTGTAACAATTCTTGTCCCCTCAGTTAGCTCTGGTCCTGTGATAATTCGGTACCAGTTGTACAGGATAAAATATCTGTCATACAGGACAACTATTATCTGTAAAAACCTTCCAACCTTTCCTGCCTCATTAATTACCAACTTCTCTTCTTCAGAACACAGTTGAAATTCTACCATAACAAACAGAACATAAATCACTACATAAAGCTCAGAATGATTGAGAAATGACAAGATGTGAACCGTGAAACACACTTACTAGTAACACAAATTACTATCGCTTCATCATTCCATTGCCAACTTGGATGCTGCATGTAGCCTTAGGGTGCTCTTGCACCAGGGACTTGGGCACGGATCCGGGTACACTTGACCCTTAAGTCCGTTTATTTGGTAAGTGTGGAAACAAGCATACAATGCTTGGGCACGGTATGCGAGACCGCTTGGAAGAGGTGGACTCAGGTACGGTTCATCCGTACTCGTACCGAATGTGAAAGCAACTGTACTTGAGCACGGAAGTGGAGCATCATGTGACATCTTAACTATACGACTCTTTTGTTCTGACACATATAGGGGCAAGAGGATCTCTCTGGTTAAACGAAGAAATTGGGCAGACGAATGTCCTCATCACGGTAAGTAGACATATAGGGCTCCCCAAAAGAAAAGGTTTCATCAAAATTGGATGAAAGCACATGGAGAACTTTACCATCTCAAAATGCCAAATTTCACTTTTTCCCTGACTGAAGGGCCACCTATATTCTGGTGCCCTCAACATCCCACGCTTAATTTGTGTTGATTATGTAAAGGACGTCCCATGGTATCATATTATGAATCAACTGTCTTAGGCTGTTGAGAGCGCAGTCTGGAAAGACCCCTGATATTACAGCTCAAAAGACCAAAAGTAGCATCTTGCAGCGCCCCCTACATGATGCGCCCTCAACAGTTCACAAACTATTTCATGACACTGTGAGCCCTACTCAAAGCACATTGACATTTGTGAAAATGAATGTGGGCTGTTGTCGGAGCAATGATTTAACTGAATTTGAAAACTTAATTTTTTTCAGCGGTCATTTCTCATCTCTGAATCCTTGGCCCTTCTGGTGCCCTAAAAAAGAAACCAAAGGGTATTGGCGCCTAATTATTTACAGTTTTTCTATTGAACCAACCACCTTTCACCAACAAAAAAAATCTGAGACCATCATATATCACCCTCTGCCTGATAACTGCCTCTTTAAAACGAACTAGGTGCAAACTGCTACCTTCTGTATCGGAAATTTGATGAAATAATCTGTACTCGGGCACGGTACAGCATCGCTAGTGTGAACGCTCACCAGCGGGGGGAAACAGGAGGGGGACAATCGTACCGTGGCACTGAACGGAACAATCGTGCCTCGTGTGAAAGCACCCTTAGGCTCAGAGCCTTTGGAGTTTTCAGGGGCAAAAAAAGTCCTCACCCAAGTGTTGACAAAGTATTGTGCTTTTCTCTGATTTGAAGGGTTCATTACATGCACTATATTTTATACATTTTTATTCAGCCAGTCTGACAGTGCAGAAAATATACACAACCACAGTGCATGTTCATGCATGAGACAGTCAGTCAGGACAGTCAACTCTTTTCTGTCTTTCTAATGCAAATAAAACTAATAAAAATTCTCAGACATGGCAGATGTTACTTTCACAAATATCTTAAAGAGTTCCTTTAATTTCAAAACATTTTTCAATGTTTTACTTACCTCTGAATCGGTGACTGATACCATTAAGAAACTGTGAAAAGCCACTAGCATATCCCTGAAACAGTCACTTGCCTTCCCTCAGTGGAATGTTCCCTTCACTAGCGCCCCCTATCGTATCAGAGGTGAGGAATTAAAGAGACACCGGTTGTTTTTCAGGCAGAACTAACCCACTGAGAAGTAACTGCCCTGAGATTTACTTTAGTTTTACCAATGATCTGTCATGCAGGACAATACTTTTTAGGCTAATTATGTGAAAACTAATTAATGTAATTTTGTGGAGACAGCAGCATTTTAGTACCTTTACTCTAAAATTACAGGATTTGAAATAAAAAGTTTCCAGCTCAAAAAAAAAAAAAAATGTCAAGAACTTTTTCATCTGATGTACGGGACATGACAATAAACAGCCCGCAATTTATCATATTTTTCTCCATCAAGCAAAGGTTCATGTAACCGTCACTTTGCAAGTGGACAGACTTTGCTCTAGATAGGAGGCTCGTAAAGATTAGGAAATTGAATGATATCAATTAGCAGGAAATTAAGGCAATTGATCGAAAATTGTGGAAAATTGAAAATTTGAAATTTCATGTCTCCTTTAATTCCACCTACATTCATCACTCTGCAGTCATGTAAGTGAGAAAACTGACCTGTTCTAAATGACTTGCATATTCAGGGTTACAAATCATAATAGACCTGTCACTTAAAAACATTTCTCAAATTATGCATTTTTTCAGTATCTAGCATGGAATCGCCCTTTTACAGAGTTAAAAGTAAAGACGAATTCCACATCATGCCCGTCTGGAAGCCGAGCCTTGGGGGGGCTCGGGGGTGGTAGGCATTACATTCCCTTGGCGACCTGCCCTGCATCAATTATCAAATTATCTATTGTCCACAATCCTGATTATCCTCACCTGTTTCCTTCCAGCTAATCTCATTATCTAAGAGTATTTATCGTTCTGATTTCCCCTCATTCAGGCAGGTAGCCCCTGTCTGGTTTCCCTGTTTGAGTTTGTAGCGCTCCCCTTTATGTACTGGGTCATTTATTTCTGCACTGGGTTGTTTATTAAACCTCACGTCCCTGCAGCTGGATCCTCCTCTGCACCGGTGACAAACAGCACACTTCCTACCTGGCATAGCGTCGCATATAAATTGCGATTACAATGACCACAAGACATGATAAATAACTTTTGTTTATTGTGGAATACCGTAGGTACATAAACACTGAGCTAGCTGAGTGTGGTGCTAAGTCATAATTCACAGACAACAGTAATTGGATGATACCAACATTAAGTAACTTTATTTCAGTTACATTAGCTAATGTCGCCATTGCCCTGATCACAATTATCGACACGTACAAACTGAGCATCCAAATATTGTGCCAAATGCAACATCACAAATTAACTAGGACTAGGACTAGGACTTGGACTTAAGTCAAAGATTTTAATACAGTAACCAACCATTCAAGACTTCGTCACTGTTTCCCAACATCACCTCCGATACATTTTTACACCAACTTGCCTCTTGTTTCTTTTAGCCTGCTTATTACACAAGAATACATGTTGCGTGTAGATTCTGTACAAATTCTACACATGCAACTAATGCCTCAAAACAGTCCCCACCGATGACTAAACCCTTTTTCCAAGTTTGTGCCTGTCAGAGATAAAATATGAACGACACATTTGCATTTCACACAACATAAACTTCTGCCTGAAATGACTGAGGGTCTGAAGCTCCTGTGTGCTCAGATGGTGAATGAGCTTTTGAGGATATGGCTTGAGAAAAAACACCGTATCTGTTTCAGGACTTTTTTTTGGTTCTGGCCGGGATTCACAAGAGCAGGATTACACATCGGAGCTCGGAGCGAGAGATTCAAGGAGCCGGATTACACATCGGAGATCGGAGCGAGAGATTCCGGGAGGAGGACGCCAGGATTTCCACAGCAGCAGATTAGCTCTGTTCCTGACAGAACTGCGGGTGATTATGCCGATCTAATCCAGCCAGAGGCGCAGAGGAAATAAATAAAGACACAGAAGTACAAAGCCTCACTGCCTAATAAAGGGTTAAATACGGACAGAAAACGCCCCAGGGTGTTCAGTCAGAGCCTGCAAGGAAACACATCATTCGCCATCAGATCGTTTCGGCCATGAGTTTGGCTTTATTTAACTCAGGGGAGCTTTGAGCTGTCTTGCGTCAACAGTGTGTCTGCCAAAAAGGAAGTGTCAATAATGTTGTGAAATTTGTTTACTCACGGCTCGCCTAAATCCCCTCCTCACAGCCCAACCAGATTCCCCGCGCATTTATCAGGTCCCTCTCATTGTATTCCCCAATCAGATGGTGCTGTAAATGACAGCACCTTTAGCTCTAAGCAGCTGTGGTGAAGTCGGTCAGAATTGCGGGTAATCGAAAAGCAGAGAGATGAGACTGGGAACGATTTCATTCACCCAACGACTCCCCTCTTCTCAGGGTTGCAAGAATTAGAGTCGAACATCAAAATGAGGAGAGGATGTCAGACTTGAAGGCTGTAAAAACCTTTATGGGCCGTTGGTTTCATGGTTTTAGATTGATCTTCGTCTGAGCAAAGTTAGCGTAAAGCCCCACAAAACAACACCAAGGACGGACATTGCAGAGGGCTGAAGGTTTCACGTGTTCTTCTCGGCTAACATTAATTCGAACAACTTCCTGGCTGGTGTGAATCACAATAAAATGGATATTTTTCTCCGTCCAAAGACGGGGCATAAAATCAAAACGGTTACAATCAATCTGACTCCATAAACAGTTAGAATACCAAATTTAGTTACATCCTCCTTAAATATCTGACTCCAAATTAGAATTAGAATTGATAGTTTGGAGACAGCATGTGTGGATCTCGAAGCAGTTACGCCATCAGAGATTCGTCTGTGAAAACCATTGTCACTCAGCAAAGCGCCGCCAGAATAACGAACGCAGCTACCGAACGTTATTTTAGTGACAGCACTAGAGGTTGGCGGAAATTACCATGATCGCAGCATCTAGGCATAAACAAAGTAGCACTGAGCATAAACACACCCAGGATTATGTACACCAAAGGGCCCGGGTACCGGCTTAAGCCCAGGGGTACCTTTAAGGGCCAAATCCCCAGGACCTGTAATATATCAACCCTTAACGGGTAGAACATAACCTGCAAATCCAACTTAGAACATATCACGACCTCAACATCATCGGTGAGGACTCGCCCCATAAATACCGGTTGGAACAAGGATAGAAAGAATGTACAAGTGTAAAGAGTCATGGAGACCATGCAAGCTGTAAGGAATAACAATAATTTAATCACCAGGTAGGCACAAACTTGGATCAAACAAATCAACTTTAAGCCAATTATCAGTTACACACAATTTAGAAGGAGAGAATAAATTCATACCTGGAAAAGATGGAGGCCACGCAGAGCGAGGCCGCACCACGTGGCCGGGAAGAACTCAGATGCCATCCCTCTCCGCCCACCGAGATCCGCTGTTTACGCACAGACCCAGGCGGGCGGGGCGAGGTGGAATGTGATTCTTCCTGACTCACCTTTTGCGGGTGAGATCTTGAAAAGAAGAGAGCTTCTGGTTAGAATCTCTTGCCTTTAAGCACTCAAAAACACGCCTCTGATCAAGTTGGGCTTTCCCCCATTTAGGTGTCAGTATAGAGAGGAGAGCGGAATCTGAGTTTCCAAAACAGGATGATCCATAATTTCAAGGGAAATGAAACCTGCTCCATTCAACTCCTTGGATTCCCCCGAGAATAACAAGACCAAACATAGGAATATGTGCTAATATGATGCAGTTGTCATGGAAAAGCCTTAAAATGGAGTATTGTAGTTTGAGTTATATAAGCATATAAGTGATTTCTTTACGGGATATTGAACATATTATGAATTTCCCAGAGATTTAGATTGTTTTAAACAGATTACTGTAACTGGACTTTAACTTCAGTGGGGATCGTGATTTGACCTTTACAGGAGACATGAGACCCGCAGAGCTTTGTGGCTCCGGCCCCCTGCAGAGCAAAGCCAGGGATGCTGCCCCCACACCCAGGCTGTAGGGTCATACAAGTTTTACTGTTCGCTCTGGTTTGAGTTAGATCAACCGAACAATCAGATTCTACACGCGTAATGAGCATGTGTTCCAACAATATTATTTTTGACATTTGACATATCTGTTGTGAGCTAAATCAAATATTTAGGTTCTACATTGGGTTTTTTGTGGAGTGTCCCCAGTTAAAACTCAGGTTTACTGAAGGACTCCGTGAAACTGGTCTAGAATTGTCTACAGACCTCAAATCATGCTCATGTGCACGGAGACAACTTTCTAAGGAAAGAACAGGCAACTGCCCAACGAAAAACAGGCTAACCCGACGCTGAAAAGTTAAGGAGTGGGAGTCATGGAGGAGTGCTGCTGCAAAGCCAGCACAAATCTATAGACCTTGTCCCAAGATGGATTCTCCCTTTGAGCCAGAGGACCTCACAGGTAAGCTTAATCTGGCTCTGGCCTTCAGTGACGCAGAGTTCAGGCCCGTCTTGGTGGTGGAGCTAAATATACTTCTGCTCTGGCGGGACATGTCCGTGACTCATTCCCCAAACACAGATGCTCAGGCTCCGCTCAAGCCATCCTCTCACACCCCTCACCTTGAAATGTGCGAGTACTTATGGAAAGGTACACTTTACTGAGCCTCAAGGGGTAATTTGTCCTCTGCGTTTGACCCATCCTATAGTTAGGAGCAGTGGGCAGCACCTGGGGACTAATTGCAGTTCTAAAGCCAGAGCCTTAGTCAGGGACACTGGTAGGAGTGTTACTATAGAGCATGTCTTTCTACAGCCAGAGCCTTGGTCAGGGACACTGGTAGGGGTGTTCCGATAGAGCATGTCTTTCTACAGCCAGAGCCTTGGTCAGGGACACTGATAGGAGTGTTCCTATAGAGCATGTCTTTCTAAAGCTAGAGCCTTGGTCAGGGACACTGGTAGGAGTGTTTCTATAGAGCATGTCTCTCTAAAGCCAGAGCCTTGGTCAGGAACACTGGTAGGAGTGTTTCTTTAGAGCATGTCTCACTAAAGCCAGAGCCTTGGTCAGGGACACTGGTAGGAGTGTTCCTATAGAGCATGTCTTTCTAAAGCCAGAGCCTTGGTCAGGGACACTGGTAGGAGTGTTCCGATAGAGCATGTCTTTCTAAAGCCAGAGCCTTGGTCAGGGACACTGGTAGGAGTGTTCCTATAGAGCATGTCTTTCTAAAGCCAGAGCCTGGGTCAGGGACACTGGTAGGAGTGTTCCTATAGAGCATGTCTTTCTAAAGCCAGAGCCTTGGTCAGGGACACTGGTAGGAGTGTTCCCATAGAGCATGTCTTTCTAAAGCCAGAGCCTTGGTCAGGGACACTGGTAGGAGTGTTCCTATAGAGCATGTCTTTCTAAAGCCAGAGCCTTGGTCAGGGACACGGGTAGGAGTGTTCCTGTAGAGCATGTCTTTCTAAAGCCAGAGCCTTGGTCAGGGACACTGGTAGGAGTGTTTCTTTAGAGCATGTCTCACTAAAGCCAGAGCCTTGGTCAGGGACACTGGTAGGAGTGTTCCTATAGAGCATGTCTTTCTAAAGCCAGAGCCTGGGTCAGGGACACTGGTAGGAGTGTTCCTATAGAGCATGTCTTTCTAAAGCCAGAGCCTTGGTCAGGGACACTGGTAGGAGTGTTCCTATAGAGCATGTCTTTCTAAAGCCAGAGCCTTGGTCAGGGACACTGGTAGGAGTGTTCCTATAGAGCATGTCTTTCTAAAGCCAGAGCCTTGGTCAGGGACACTGGTAGGAGTGTTCCTATAGAGCATGTCTTTCTAAAGCCAGAGCCTTGGTCAGGGACACGGGTAGGAGTGTTCCTGTAGAGCATGTCTTTCTAAAGCCAGAGCCTTGGTCAGGGACACTGGTAGGAGTGTTTCTTTAGAGCATGTCTCACTAAAGCCAGAGCCTTGGTCAGGGACACTGGTAGGAGTGTTCCTATAGAGCATGTCTTTCTAAAGCCAGAGCCTGGGTCAGGGACACTGGTAGGAGTGTTCCTATAGAGCATGTCTTTCTAAAGCCAGAGCCTTGGTCAGGGACACTGGTAGGAGTGTTCCTATAGAGCATGTCTTTCTAAAGCCAGAGCCTTGGTCAGGGACACTGGTAGGAGTGTTCCTATAGAGCATGTCTTTCTAAAGCCAGAGCCTTGGTCAGGGACACTGGTAGGAGTGTTCCTATAGAGCATGTCTTTCTAAAGCCAGAGCCTTGGTCAGGGACACTGGTAGGAGTGTTCCTGTAGAGCATGTCTTTCTAAAGCCAGAGCCTTGGTCAGGGACACTGGTAGGAGTGTTCCTATAGAGCATGTCTTTCTAAAGCCAGAGCCTTGGTCAGGGACACTGGTAGGAGTGTTCCTATAGAACATGTTCATTTGGGCGGGGGGAGAACATGCAAACTCCACGCAGAGAGGCTCGCTTAAACCTGGAACCTCATTAATGGTAACCACTGAGCCACCCTGCCACCCACAGCGTGAAAATAATTTTCAGTATTTTTCAGACAGCGAATTGAAATGATGCAATGAATACAAGGCTAAGGAGCACAAATAATGGCAACTTTAATTTGAGGGTGTCAGCGTCTGTATCAGGTCATCATTGGAATTATAGCCATTTTTTTTTGACACACTGACCCTCAGAACACAGACTGCTCTGGATCTGGATGAGTGGGTTAATTGCGGGGTGATTTAAGAGACAGGCGATGATAATCGACACCTTAGTGCAGTTTTCAAAGCATCCTAACCCACTAAGAATTTAAGCTCACACAAAATGGAGTGACACCGGTGATAGTTCCTATTATGCGGTGTTTATGTTTTAAAGCTCGGCGATCACTTCATTTCAATTGTACCAATTTGCTGGCATCTGCATGATTAGACACATTACAGAGGTCTTTAGAAGCACAATTTTTTTCCCAATTAGTTTCGCTGGAGTGCAACCATGCAGGCAATCTGCTTAGGCAATTATTCTGCAACAACTCTGTAATTAAAACACAACTTAGTTAATTTAAAAATTAGTCATTAGCGTAAGCCACTGAGTTGGTATATAAAATTCCACCACTAATTATTTTTGAACTATTGGTGCTCTTAAGCACAACATTAATGTAGACTAAATATGGAGTATATTTATATGTTTTATGTACTTGAAAAGTATTACTTTTAAGAGCAACATTGACAGTGCAATGTTTCAGCCTAATTTTTGAATAAAGGTTTAACTTCTTCTCTATCAGACAAGAAAAGAAAAACGTAGTTATGTTTTCATGCCTTGACATGTTCCGATGAGAACCACTATCAGGTGATGCTTCTGAAGAAGACGGGGGTTCCCATCGAAACATGTCAAGGTCTGAAAACATAACCATGCTTTTCTTTTCTTGTCTGATGTAGTAGAAGTTAGTCCTTTGCGGTTTCAGCCTAAGGACTTTTAGTAGAGGACTGAAAATTTGTCAATCTGTCATGTATTGTTTGTAAACAAACAAAAAAATTGTGGATTCTTTTGGAAAAGGCAGTGCCTCTTATTTGGCCAATGTATGATGTAAAATTAAATTCAGCCTCGAGGAACATCTCACAAAATAAGTATCAAATTCTGGAGGGAATTTTGTTGCGAGTTGGACATAAGTGGTAATGAGATTAAAGTTATTGGAAATGGATCCCCGGGCATAGTTTCCACAGTCCAGGCAACTGCACTTGGCAAAAGCGGGAAAACAGTAAAATTACAGTTTTTAAGCAGAATCAATCCAGCATAAAAGCACAGCAAAGTCAGAAAGCTCATTTAAACCAGCAGACGACACCAAGATGACCCAATCGTTCTCCCCACAAGGCCAGCGAGATTCCAGCACTAAAAATAAACGGCGTGATTGAAATTCCCGGTTGAGTCTGAGAAACGCAGCAGTGAGAAACCTCGATCTGAGAAAATGTGCACCCCTGTTCTGCATTTTATGTTCACAGTCAAGAGCGCCACAAAACAGTACAGCTCAGCGTTATGTCCGCCTCTTAAATCCTCTCTCTGGCACGTGGTAAAGTCCCTCCCCGTTTCCTCCACCTGGGGCAGGCAATTAGTACTTTTGTAAAAAATAACTACAAGAAGTGGTTATTTCATTTCTTTTCCAAAGCCCTTTGCATTACTTTACAATTCTAACATTTAGAATAATAACCAGTTAATCAAAGCAGCTGACACAGTTTTACATTTTTGCAAATCACCTATTTATACAGCTGCATGTCCACTGCATGTCTTTTATCGAGGGCGTCATCACATCACAGTATCTGGGATTCAGTCCAACGCTCAGGTTACTGAACACTAAACTGCCCGGCACATTCAGGCCTGGATACAACCGGGTCATGGCTGATGCTGAAAGGGACCAGGCTGAGTACAGCAATTCACTCGACTGTGGGCACAGACTTGAGTCTTCATCATAAAATCACTCAATATCGACAGAGAGCGATGTGGATGGAGACGTCCGCAGATATATTTTGGGCGGGCCTTTCTCTTCACTGTGGATTAGAATGAACACAAAGCAGGAACAGTATTTGCCAGGACAGTCTGCTAAATGAGAGGAGGCACAAGGATGCGCTGGGCAGTGACGTTCGGTCGGAGGTTCGTTTGGTGAGGCAGAGTCCTTCCTTTTGCTTGATTAGCAATCCGACGATTTACTAGTTTAGTAAGACTATTCAGCAGAATGACGGGCCAGTTTAAGTTTCTGCGGAAAAGGGATGGATTCTGCCTCACCAAACTAACCTCCGACTACATGTCACTGGCGCTGAGCCAATGTCTCATGTGCTAACGTGCTAACGGGTATGCGTCCAAAGGGCGGTGGGTGTTTAAGAGATTTGCATGGGATTAGGACAGTACCATTAAACATGACTCCCGTTCCCTTCATTGGTGATGAAATGATCAAGGGTTTGCACAGGGAAGTTTGGTTCTCCATCAACCTGCCGAGCACCACGAAAGCTGAGCAGGGACTGGAGAGCAGCGGTAAGGATCATGGCGTCTTATATCCTCATAATGCTCTGGCCCGGCTGAGGGGATTCAGCGGGTCGTCCCGGTAATAAGAAGAGGGCTCTGATAGCGGAGGATTGACCCTAAAACCTGGCGGAGATGAAGACAGCAGGACTCATGGTGTACACACAGACTTTTCCAGAGAAAAACCCTTTTAAAAATTCTACATCCTGCATATGTCTACGGCTGATAATATAATAAAAACAATAGTGATCATAAAATATGGGACATCTGTCTTTTTATGCATGTCTTCATATTTTTATCCCTGAAATTTTCCACTTAAGTTTTCCCATAGGTATGTTCAAAGTGAGAAAAATGTTTTTATGTTCAAAGCTTTACATCAAATGGAAAAACATCTCGATCTTGTACATCATTCTATACACATTACCCCATAATTTAGAAGGGCATTTGTGGGCCTCACCGGGGGCTCGAATCAGGAGCTCCCCAACAACCAGTCAAGCGACCAGGGCACCCTACCACACCATGTTCCTGATACTTAATCAATACAAGTGGCTGTAAACTCCCTAAAACCAAAGGGCAAAATGTAAAAGGACTTGCTGTCACAGGACTTCTTGTGCCCAAATGGCTCCAGGATCTGAACAGAGTTGAGCAAGACGGCATTTTACCAGAATCCTCCAAACAGCTGTAATCAGCAGTACATGAAGCTGAAGGACCTAAACCATTTGGACATTTTAAAAAACTGGTCAAGTCTTTTCATAAAGAGAACCGTTGTCACTTTAAATCAGCTGTGTCACAATTACTGCACATGCTCAGAATTTACATCCTGCTTGACTGCAAGTCATAATCTGATTCCATCCTTGCTAATATCCATCTTTGTTCTGTATTATATTTATACAATTTAGTTACTCCGGCATTGTGTTTTTTATATTAAGGAGTTTTCTATAGAAATTTGAGGATTCAAAGCACTATGTTAAGCTTTAGCCAAGGGATACAAATATAAATGCAAGCTGGTTGCCATCGCCAAAAATCATAAAAGAAGAAAATATCTTCAAGATATTGACTTGCAATTGAGCGGATTGACTACGTTCAAAGTTGTGAGCATGCGCAGTAAACGTAACACAACTCCTGTGAGTGATTAGCACTTTGCTTCTATTATGCTAATTCTGTTCATCATTATTTTAACTTCCTCCTTGAACATGCTGTGTGGGTTTGATGTTTATGAAATTCAGGGTCCAGCTGAGAAGGCGACAGAAGTTTAGGTCAGATCCCCAGCCTGAACCCATCTTAAGAATTTAAATACAGTAATAACTGCTACTGTTTGACAATCAAGCCAGGTACTTAGGCAGAGCTGTATCAGTGCGTAGCTTTAAAAATGGATACTGTATAAAAACTCTGAAAAAAAAAAAACCACATTGCAAGTCACTGTGGTTAACTGCGTCAGCTAAATGCCCATAATGTAATATAATTCACTCTAATTGGACTTTTAATTGGGTCCCTGGGTACACTTGGCTCGGAGCAGGCCGGAATTATGGGGATTCATTACGAAGTGTTCACACTCCACGCATTTCACATACTGCCAGCTAAAGCCAAGACACCACGGGGCCACCAGTCAAAGCTGAGGTGTTAAAAGCAGTTACATCACGTATCTCTTACCCTAACGTACAAGTGAGCTTAGATCAGCTGCAAAAACTTGCATGAAACCCCAGGAAAATAACTGACATGAGAGTCAAATCTCTCGGTCCATTATTCTTCGTTAAAGCCCATTCAGACAAAACGTGAATTTCCGTGCGGATTATCCCCGCTGATATTTATAGAGGCTGGTTTCATGGGTTCTAATGTAAGCTGCACACCGAGGTGGAACTTTTGTGTGGCAGAAAAACCATCCACACAGACTTTAGCTTCAGCAAAAATCTGTCTGCCAGACTAGACTTTAAGCCAATGAAATGCTGTGTTTATATTCAAAGCATTCAAACCTCAAACCGCAAAGCCACATAAACTAGACACAAACTCAAACTACACAGCATAGTGCACTGACAAACGAAGGAGAGCGACTCATTAATATTGTTCTCCAGAATCCTGTCCTCTATGATAAGAGGCTGCATGATAACCTGGACAACAAGCTACAAGACCAGGTCTGGACATCAATAATGAAAAGGCTTGGTGGCTACGGAGATGACCGTAAGAGCACAAGTATGTGCGGCTAACGTTATTGTTCAGCTATGTACAAGCGATGCCATCATCGCTGCTGCTGCCTTGTGGTCCATTTTGAATGACCTGCGGATTTGTTTGTCAGTTTTGCAAAATTGGAACATAAAAATGCGGAATTTCACACCAAGTCCACACCATGGTTACAAGCAGAATTTTCATGCAGCAAATAATCCGCAACTCGCTCCGCTCCATTCTGAATGGCCCTTTGGGGTCATGGATAGAGAGGGGGGTGGAGTCAATCCCAGAATCCAATTCACAACTAGAAAAGCACTCAGAGAGCGCAGAACCTCCGCCAGGGGGCAACAAAGCCAAAAGCACGGCGATTGGAACTCCGGCCCATTGGAAAGACTTGAGATCTTCAACTTTGGCATATATCTCTGCAGTACTTTGGCCTAGATATGCCAAAATTTAATCACCTCTTCCTTGAGTTAATACCCACCTACCCTGAAAATTTCGTCAAAATCCGGCCATAAGTTTTTGAGTTATGTTGTACACAAACAAACCAACAAATAAACGGCACCGAAAACATACACCTCCTCGGCGGAGGTTAGCAAACAGGAAAACGCCCTGGCTGTAGGATTATTTTTCATAACCAAGTTAGGGGGGAAAAAAAAAAATTCCTGTTTTGTGCAATCTGATTGGTTTACAATTCCAGCAAGGTTCAATCTGATTGGCTGCATTGTTTCTCTGAGCAGAAATGGTACCACAACTTGGTTGAAAAAAAAGCACACACCGTGGACAGTTCTCCAGTCTATTACAGGGCATACACTCTCTTCCCTCGCTGTCACACACTCTCACACATGCACATACACACACACGCGCACACACACACCTATGGCTTGAGATGGAGTCTCCAATTAGCCGGACAGGCCTGTCAGTGGACTGTGGGAGGAAATGGGCTGAGCAGGCGATATAACCAATGCTCGCACAGGGACGGCCTGTGACCTTCAGCTGCTCACTGCACCACAGTCCAGCTCCACATCATGAGGAAAAAAAACAAAGCCGTCCACAGCGAGGAAATACGCCCACATGCCAGCCTTGTCAGTGAAGTTATTTGACTAAGAATGATCCAATCATCTCTAAAATCAATAGGGATCCTCTGCACTTCACGCTCGCCCACAAAACAACAATGACAAGAATCCAACTACAATTTTAGTCTGTCATAAGAACAATAAATTGTGGCTGGACCGAGGGATGGGGCGATTGCAATATATGCCTATCCGATGGAGCTGGCCTATAAAAAGGATATTACACCCTGGCGCAAATTAATTTACACAAGCTACAAAAAAGTAAAACAGATTTTTTTTTTTTCTCATTTCAACAGCACTTTTATTATGAGTCATACTGGGTTACACATTATAATACACAATATGACCTCCTCGGTTCGTAAGACTGAGAGACTGACACCCGCTGTACCTGCTGTGTCCGTGTTTGGTTTGCTGATGCATTAGTGAAAAGTCACAAAGCGCTTCCTCAATGTCACATCCATCGCGTACGACGTCTGATTCACAACTAACTGACTAACCAGGGAAACGAAAACCGCAAATAACCAAGAAGCACACAGTGCAAAACCCACTGATGTAATAACTGTATTATGTGATACACTCATTTATTTCCTCACTCACCGCAAAAATATTATGAGATTTCTTGTATGATTTCATTCTGTCCCTGTGAAAAAAATACAAAAATAAAGACAAAAGAGCAGTTTTTTTTGATTGAGAATATTAACTGGGATAAACGATTGAATAAAATGCAGCTTGTTTCAATTAATTTGTACATGGGTGTAGCGTTAGCGGGGCAAATTACTCGGAAATATGAAATTAATCAGAGGTTAGAAACCTAAAGGGTCTGTCCAACAGTACCTTTAAATTTGTAAACATTTTTGCCAATAAGCCCATGAGTGGACTGTGAATGGATAACAATGGACCACTAAATGGATTTAATAAGTACGGTGGTACTAGCTTAGCATTTCATGACACCCATCGCCCACTGGGGCTCCAAGGCCAATGAAGGCACAGTCCTTTCCTCACTCCTGAGCTCTAACAGTCAGAGGCATCAGGGAAAGTAGGCTGGCAAAGGACACAAGGATGGAGGAAGCAGGATAAACGCATTGAAACAACATTGTAACGCCCTTAATCAGTCAGGAGTCAGCTTTAGGCTGCAGCGATGCATCAGTTTCACATTTGACCAACAGGAAGTGATGGAAGTGATGCAGGTTTGAGAGCGAGTTATGGAGTAAGTGAAGGTTATAAGGCCTTATAGTCCAGCGATGGACCAGCAGACTGTCCAGCGCAGTTCTTCCCCGCACCCACTGCATGCTGGGATACATTCCAGCCCTCCTGTGACCCTAATATAAGAATAATCCTGCTTGATAATGAATGGGCAGATAATGAATTAATGAGGCCTGAGATTTTCAGTGAAAGATTTAACCTGGCCCTGTTCCGCTGCGCTCGTCCCACAGCCAATCTCCGTTCGGCTTCCGTCCTCTGGCCACCCGCCAAGCACTTTATTTGGGTTAATTTAGAGTATAAACGAGCCGCCCATTTCTATTGCCTTTTTTTTCTGAGACCGTAAGCAAAATTGCATGTGGGAATTTTAGTTTAGGATTTATTTATTCGCCTGTGGCGAAGTAAACGGCCGGGTACAGAACATGCGCCGAATGTAATGATCAGTACTTAAGTACACATTAGAACTCCAAGCAGCTTTAGTTAATGATGGGGAGAGGACTGAGAGAGAGAGAGAGAGAGAGAGGGAGGGAGAGATGGAGGGAGAGAGGGTGGGAGAACGGCGGAGAGAGGGAAAAAGACAGAAGAGAAGAGAGAAGAGAGAGAGGGAGAGAGAAGAGAGGTAGAGAGGGAGGGAGAGAGAAAAAGAGAGAGAGAAAAAGGGGGGCAGAGGGAGAGAGAGAGAGACTCCATTTGAGAACCGGCCCACAGTCAGACAGCTGCAGCACATTAAATCCTGTCACACAGAGATGCAGCTCAGCAGGAGGGGCCAATCACCGCTGAGCCAATCACGTGTAACCCGCACCTCCACCCAAAAAGTTTAAGAACAAGAAGATAGTGCCATCGCCATCCCCCATCATAATCACAGGCCGTAATTCCGTAAAAGAAATAAGCCTGCTCATCAATTTCCAAACTCAACGTAGATCAAGTCCAGCTTATTAAGCATACAAAATTTGACCCACGAAGCACCAATAGTTTTTCAGAAAACCTCATTGAACAGACGGATGGAAGAAAGCACTGACAGACAAACAGAACACAGTCCTCAATCCCCCGCTCCGCACGCACAAAATAGAAACCTTCCAGCGGGGTACTTCATTAAAGGAGAAATGCGATTATTTCAGAAGCGTTTATTAACACTCATCTCGGAGCTGCAGGAGACGCTCACTCCAGGCGCCGAGTGAGAACGGCGCATATGAATTAAACATACGGCGATATGTGCTAATGAAGTGATTAACACCAGTGCACAGCGCAAGCAGTGTGGGAGAAGGCAAATATAGCCGAGCGTCATGTGATGCATCACGGGTCGCACCACAGACTGCTGTATTTATCACATGACAGAAACAGGGAACAATATCACATACAGGGGAAGACACGAAACACAACCTGCCTGTCCACCATAACACAATGTTCATTCAAACATCACACTCTCGATCGCTCAACACAGCGCTGACAGTAGGTATACGGGCAGTGAATAAAAGTTGGCAAAAACAAAAATTTCTACCATGAAAAAGGATAAAATTCCTCCTTGTTTGCATGATATTTAAATACCAGCACATTAAACGCAGGGGTTTGTCCTATAGCCGTCACCTTTCATGATCAAAGTTCAGTTTGCGGAAACACTCATGTCCTAGTGCAGATCCTCACAGGCCACAGATTACCATTTCTGACTCTACAAAGTTCCGAAGTTGCCAAATTCCATCCATTTTTTTTTACCCCAGTGGCATCCACTGGTCAAAATGTGCACTCTTTTTTAACACTCATTTCCGATAGTTTCTTTCATTCTGTAAAGACCATTTAATTTCAGTCATTTCCCAATCCATCAAACTGCAGGCAAGGCCAAAAGCCGACTTTGGTTTTAATGTTTTATTTATTTCCATGCTGTATGTTTTGCTGAAGTTCTTCAAACAACCTGAAGTGAAATTTTCATAAAAACAATAATTTCAAACATTTTCGTTCCCAAACTTGAGTGATAAAATGGTCTCTTTCCATTGGCAAAAGCATCGCTGTCTCCAGCCAGTCACAGGACTGCATGAGGAACTCGCTGTCAGACTGCAGACGGACATTTTAAGATCCATCAATCTTCACCTCACACGCCGAGTCCCTGACAGTCCATTAACGAGTCATAACGAGCATTTAACCCTTTCAGGTGCAGAGGTTAGGTGTGCGCCCCCCCCCGTCACGACACACACTCTGCTTTAAGTGAGCATCTCTCTCACATATTCACACACACACACACACACAGACACGTGCGCGCGCACACACTCTAACTGTTCCTCCATGTCCACACAGAGATGGCAGCACAGGACATAAATATTAGAGATAGTTAGTATACAAAACAATGGATTGGTGGCAGTTTACCATTCAATGACATACGCTGGGGTACGGATAACATCATCCCTACCACATATCTCCAGGAAAAGAAAAGGATTTGACTTTTAGCCAGATACTAGTGCATCCTACGGCTCTAGCCTGGCTAATATAGTGTGTGCGACATGTCCTCACTCAGAACACTGCTCTTTAAGGTGCTCTAAGTCTCGTTATGCGGTTTTTAAGCTCAAACATTTCTTGTCACGTACAGCAAACATCTCCTCATGATGCGGTATTTGCCAGTCCCCTGAATACGCTGTAAAAACATGCAGACCCTGTGGGCAGCCCAGGCTCCACAAACTGCAACAAAAAAAAAAACCCTGTCCAGCCTGGACCGTCCAGCCAATCACCGACATGAGAGACGGGGGGTAGGGTTCGGTTTTTTTTTTTAAGGGTTTGACTGTTTCAGGAAGCACCAGAGGGAGAGAAGGGGAGAGCGAGGGAGAGGAGGAGGGAGGGGTGAGCTAGCTCTCTGTTTTGTTTGATAATACCGTATACGTCAACAGACGTGCCATCATCCAACCGTGCTTAGTGCACCTTTAAGAAATGAACGAGACAGAATTATCGACAGATGGAAGACCAGCGAGTTTTCCTTGCAGTTCAGTTCCAGTCCTGCACCGTTGGTGGTGTTGATTTTATTTCTCAGAGTCTGCTGGGCATCTGCATATAAGGGTGACAGTGTCCACCAGGCATGGGCAGATCCTGTCAAATTGGTAAACTTGTACACCAGAGCCACAGGGGGTGCCGACTTTGGTTTTTATCCATCCTATATAAACCTAAGATACCGGGTGAGATAAGTGAGTGATCAACTGCTTTAATTCATCAATTAAGTGCTGAGTAACACTAAAAACCAGCAGATACTGCGGCTCTCCAGGCCCAGGGTTGGCCACCCGTGATGTACACAGGGTCATTTTGAAAATTTAAAGCTAACATCTGACAATAAGGCTAATAACCAGTAGTCAAATAAACCCAGTCTAAAAATCGAATTTACCTTCTTGGGCAAAAGATAAATAACATAAAAAACATACATCAGAATCAACCACAGATCGAGCGAGAAAAATAGGTAAACGATAAAGCATTACATATACAACATGCATCCATGTTAAAAAGCCAGAGGAGAAGATCTCGCCTCCCTGCTAAAGTGTTCGACTGCAGTACCCTGTAAAGACATTCAGCTTCTTGTCGCCAGCGGAAGCGCATTTACTCGCTATACTTCAGAGAGGTGCTGTCTGTAAAAGCAGCAATCGCACCTTTGACATGGGATTACTCTAGAAATTAGAAAAAAAGGTCGAACTTTGCACAATCACATTTATTATAACAGGCGTCTCCGCACAAACATGTTTCGGTGTAGAGCCTTCTTCAGCGCGCAGAGACGCCTGCGGTAATAAATGCGTTCATGCAAAGTGCGACCTTTTTCTAATAATAATTTAATTATTGCTGATTTTGGTCCTGTACTCTTCAAGTCCGGGAGTGAAGCCTGTTTGTGCATCTGTAGTTTACGGGATCACTCCTGACCTGCCCCTGATTAACAATCACAGAATTAAATTACTGAGTGATAAACTTCAATGAGTTGCCAATAATGATAAAGACATGAAAACAAAGAGGTAACAAGGCTACCCTTTGAGATTGTATGAAGGGCAATTATCTGAATAACTAATGAGAACCAAATCCATACTTTCTCCAATTTCCATCTCCGTGCTAATATTTTTTGGAATCAACATTCCACACAGTATCATGCTGCTTTTAGAACAGTCAACCTCACAAAGAAATCAGGACTGAACATGTTAACTTTGCGTTAAAAGGGGACTGGATTGTGCCAACCCTGACACTTCTGACAGCATATCTCTGTAATATTACAATATTAATTCATTTCCTCTTTTATCTCAAGAGGGAAAATAAAGATCAACGCAAATTAACTATTTAGGCAAGAACGGGCCTTTATTTAATATACTAATTATATAGGAAGTAGAGCAGAATTTGTTATACTCTCAGACATTACGTCATGAGTAAATAATGTAACCAAACAATTTGCACGAGGACCACTTGTCCATTAAGTGAGGAAAAACTAAAGTGAAAAACAGCTGTGGTGCGGGCAAATTTTACAGCGTGGTTTTTGGATATTCTACAGTTATCTGTAGTGCACTGCTGCTCAGGATTCCTCACCCCAGTTCTCTCCTCATTCATATACCTGTCGCCGCCAGACCAGGGTGTAACACAGTCCATTAAATTTGCTATTACCATTGCATTTACTTCATTATCAGTGGCAGGTATAATGGGTGCGGTTGTGCAGATTGTTAAGAGCAAAAGACTGGCGCTCACTATATACCTGTGACAATCCCCGATGCACCTGCGCACACAGACACACACACACACACACACACACAGAAACACAAGCATACACACACACTCACTGAGTGTGCACAAAGACACACTGGCATGAAAGCACGATGACCACACCTAAACAAGACTGATGTTACCTCAACATCACAACAGCATCAAACAAGGGAATAACAAGCTCAGCATTTCGCTATAACCCATCTAACTAGAAACCCCAATTCCAATGAATTTGGGAAATTTTGTAAAATGTGAATTAATGCAGAATACAATGATTTGCAAATCCTTTTCGACCTGTATTCAACTGAGAACACTAAAAGACAAGATATTTAATGTTCAAACTTCAAACTTTATCATTTTTTGGAAGCATTTTCGGAATGTGTTACAGGCATCAAATTCAAAACAAGTGAATATTTCCAAAAAAAATAAAGTTTATCAGTTTGAACATCACTACATAAACAAGATATTTGCACTCAATTGAATAAAGCTTGAAAAGGATTTGCAAATCATTGCATTCCGTTTTTATTAAACCCCCAATGAAATGTCGGGGGTATATAGCTATATCCCAAGAATTCTGTCTGTCCGTCATTCCGTCCGAAGACATCATTTGTCCGATCGATATCTGGAATATTACCCATTGTATTCTTTTCATATTTGGCCACAGGGAGAGGTGCAGTGTAAAGTGTCGGCCATCTGGGACGATTTTTCACAAACATACCGCCATTTTCCTGTTTTTATGGACTTAGAAATTTTCAATGGGTTCAATGTCAGTTTGTCTGATTGATATTGCAAATATTATTTA